>VDFB02300531.1:97034-139934 GCA_007258455.2 Sequoia sempervirens | reverse complement strand
CAAGAATAAAAGTGCACATATACCATTTACATCATATATCATTTACCATTAAAACATCATAACCATCATCATACATATAGGCATACATATGTCATGATTATAAATTACATCCATACATCATACATCCATACATCATCATAATGCACATCATAGATAGAACATCATAAATCATAAAGCATGTCATCGTGATTATAATTTGCATCCATAACATCATAATAGAAGGATCATCACATGGCATATAGAACATAGAAATAAATGCATCCAACATAGAATCATATAACACACATGATAGATCGATAAAATCTGCTGCATATCATATAGATCTCAAAATCATAAAATGTCAAGTATACATTGATGTCTTAAATGAAGAGAGATATAACATCAAAAAAGGTTGTAATTGGAATGCACATCATCATCTCAAAATACAACAGAGGAATCACATCATGAAAACTAAGTGCTACTAGCTCCAGATGGTGCAGGCATCACAGGACTAGTACCTCTACCACCACCAGATGTACTAGGATCTCTCAGGTCTCTGGGGATAGGCTAAGTCACTAATAGTCCGAGAACGAGTCCTGCCAAATCGGGACTTTTTGTAGCTCACTCTTTGCTTTGAAGGGATGACATCATAGAATTTACCTCTGTAATACTCTACCTCCCCACCAATATGAAAAACCTCTCCCATATAATCTACAACAATCATACCATTTGCCAATCTCTGCAATCTCTCAGTTGTTGCCTAAGCTCCCTTTGCAGTAAATCTGGTGACATCTCTCTTAGCTATCAATGATGCAATCTGACCCTGAGCTTCCCTTACAGTATTCTTGGTGGCATCCCTCTCGACTATCAATGTTGTGATTTGAGCCTGAGCTATAGCCAACTGAGCCTATACTAATGCTAGAGCTTGTGCGTGTGATTGGGCCTGTGCCTGCATCTTTGTTTTTGCCTGAACCAACAAACCCTGAGCCTAAACAAGCTGAACCTGTACAATCTCTAACTGCACCTGAAGGCTTGCAATCTATAATTACTCTGTAAGATCTCCCATTACTTGCCTCTTACAAGGCACTGTATGCTCATGCACATCTAATGCTAGACTTGACCCACCTGCAACATCTCCACTATCAAAATCATACTCATCTCCACTGCTCTCATCAACATTATCCCTCTCATCCCCACTGCCCTCCTCATCTCCACTACCAACCTCAACATCCTCCTCATCATCATCACCAACCTCAACATCCTCCACCTCAACCTCACCAACCTCCTCTCTCCTCCACCTACACCCATGTGCCACAACAACATCCTCCTCTACAGGTAGTGGAGTAGGCTCATCAGGAATGGTAATGCGTGGGAAAGGATGCAAAGCCATATACTCTACATAATTTTTTTTCATAGGTGGCTCAACAATTTCTGGACGGATATCCCACTCTGATGGCTACAAAGACTGATACTCCTGAACAACATCATATGATAGAACAGGCCCCCACTCTATAGAATCTGACTAACGACGGGTGTAATGAGCAACACCTTGGGGCATCCCCTGGACCAAACCATATTGTCTATGTACTTGTCTGATCAAGAATCTCTCTAACACCCAATGAGTCTAACCAATCAGTAACATAGACTAACAAAGAAAAGGCACTTGAATATCATCCTCATCCCAATGCTCACAATCTAGATATGGATGCCATGTCACAGACTCTATATCATCCATCACTCTCCTCCAATGCTCTAACTTACCTAGTCTAGATTGAGTAAGGCGACCTACATATCTATACACATAAGGTCTCATAACTAGTCTCTGTCTCACTGGCACTGGACACATGGCAGCTATGTCCTCCCACACCCACACCTGTAATAAATTAGCTCCAGATGACAAACTGCAACCTCAAAGGTAAACAACCGAATGCAAATCATGATACAAATGGGAGATCATACACATGCCCCAAGCATATCTCATCCCATGAATAATCATGCTCTCCAACACATAGCCCCAACCAACAAAAAGTCCCTTTGACCTATGATCAAGACAAAGGAACTCTCCAATGAACCTAGCAAGAACTGCAAGAAGGGTGGCATAAGCATCCACCATCTCATGCCAAGGAATCCAATATCCAAAAATTTGATCATCTTGAAATACTCTGCAAAGAGCATTAGTCTCACTTTGCTTTGTGGAATCATAGAAAACAACCTCTCCAACAATGGGAATCTGCAAAATCTACCATACATCCTCAGGGGTGACTATCATCTCACCGGTAGGAAGGTGAAAGGTGTTATGCTTGCTATGCCACCTCTCGGATAAGGTTGTCAGGAGACCCCAATTAATCCTAATCTGGGGCATGAATAAAAGAGAAGACAATCCACATCGTACAATGAATGTCATCTCAGGCTACACTAACTATGGTATCAAATCAAATGTCCATGGGAACTGCTCTCAAACTTGAAGGTTCATCAACGCCTCCTATTATTAGGAAATATTCAAAGTCAATACTGTTTTTCAAATCATCAAACATCAATTATCCTATCAAATCTAATTAGCTCTTGGTGAGAATTTTTTATCAAATATCGTGAGCGAATATCATTGAACCTCTCCTATCATGAGGTCAATCATTAATACGTCAAATCAACCTCACTTATCATGAGGTACATTAATCAAACTATAATTATTCCTCACCTATCATGAGGATAAATTATCATCAATCAAACATCAGACCACACCTATCATGAGGTTGAACATCATCTACTTGATCAAGATCATCAAACATATCAAACCAACGGCTGACACGATCAAAAATCAACAAAATCAAGGACAAATTTGGCAAACTTTATCAATCTGACTTGGATGAGCTGAAACAAAGTTTCTATGCGCCAAAATATCAAAAGCGCTAAATCACTATATGCATCATTTCATCAGTCAAAAGCATTATTTCAGGCGGTCACAGCGCCATTTCATCAAAAATGCTATTCTATTAGGTCAATGTGCTAATCTATCGGGTTGATGCACTAAACTAATCAAAGCACTAAAGTTTATATCCTAAGCGCTAAAATGTTGAAAGCACTAATTTATCCTATCTAAGTGCTAAAAAAATCTACCAAAGCGCTAAATTTTTGGAAGTGCTAAAACAGTAATCCTAAGTGCTACAACGGAAGGGAAAAGCGCTAAAAGAAACCTAAATTTTAAAACCAGAAAAAATACAAAAAATTAGAAATGCACAAAACACGAGGGAGTTCAAGGGTACGTACTAGAGGTCCGTAGGCGACCGGGTGGTTGTGTTGTCGCATGCTCTCAAATCGGTGAGTGTGGTAGGGGATTTGCATCTTGCTCCAAGTTGCTCAAATAGCTCTCACAAAATTTATAAAACTCAAATGCACAAACAAGTTTGAAAATGACCTTTTTGACCTTTTATGGGTTATTAGACGTGGGATTTTGGTGGGATTAATAATTTTTTTTTAAAAGAGATTAATTCAAATTCATCTAGGGGCAATATTCTACATTCTTTATCAGGAGATAAATTGTTTCATCACAAAATCTTTACCAAATCATAAAAAAAAATCAAAAAATCATAAATAAATTAAAAAAAAAAATTGATTGAAAAATTCAAAAAATCATAAAAATCATAAAATTCATCAATTTATCTCCCGAGGGGGCATATATTCATCATCACTTGAAAATCAATGTCTAGGGCATACTGAATTTTTTTCGTCAATACTAGCAGCAACGGCAAAATTTTCTTTGAAGCAATGCGTAAACACATCACTTCAAAGAGGGGAAAAATGTATACACCTAAAAATGGTCTGAAGAATATAATTAATTAAATATGACTTATTTGATTAATTAACCTTAAATTCATCTACTATTAAATAAATAGAAATATTTATTTATAGTTCATTCTTCTAAATTCTTCAATTTTAAATTATCCTATCTTAATTAAATAAGCAAATATCAAATATTTGTTTCATTTAATTAAATATTTTATTTTGCTAAATTTGAATAAATAAAAAATATTCAAATAAAGGCATAAAAGCAATATTCCTCTATTCACTCACTAATAAAATTAGATATTTCAAATCTAATTAATTCAACTGGCATTCAAGGGAGAGCTTTGAAGATAAACTTGTAGGCAATCGTCTTCAATCTCCTTCCTTTGATTCTTCCTATCATTTGGCTTGATGTTTTCATGGGGATAAACCATTCCCATGATCAGCTCAACCTTCTCAATCTCTTACCATTCACTTCCCCAAATTGAATCCAAGCCTTTGCTGTGCTACCCCTTCACAAAATTGTTGTCGTGAATCTATATATATAGTCTTCTGAAGAAAAGAATGGATCCCAACTTTGTGCAAACTTACTCTGCAGGAATAGCAATCAAGCAATCATAGCAATAGCAATAGCATCTTAGTATCATAGCAAATCATAGCATCAATAGAATCATAATCATGGATGCATCATAGTTTTACTGTAGCTTCCATTCATCAAGTTTCATGTCATAATAGATTATAATAGCATCATATCATTTAGAAATCACCATATAGAAGTACATCATTGCATTTAGCATCACTCCATTCTCTAGATTGACATTTTAACAGTCACACTACTTACCAAATTTGAGAGCCTTTCATGACTTGATAAATCTTTCGAGATAGGAAACAATGAGACGCTTTCAAGTTTTTTGTGCTTTAAATTAGTTAATTGTTGTTAAATCTTGATATAATGTTTCATTAAGAAGTTTTTTTAGTTGTTTTTACTTATTTACTTATTCCACACTTACATTCTGGCACCCACATGGATTCAAATTGAAAGGAACAGAAGATACAAATGTATGTATTTCATAGGTATCAAGTAACATACCCTTCCTCATCTAGAAAAAATAGATGAAGTTGTTCGTCTGAAAGAGAAACTAGGGACCTTTGTAAGGTGGCCACTAAAATATTTGAAAAAAATCACAAAGAGTTAGCCATAAGTACAAAAGAGAAAGAGAAGGGTTAGCAACAACAGAGTGTGGAGAGTGAAGTTGCAGACATAGAATGTACTGAGCCTGAATAAGTTGAACCCAAACAAAAACCATAAATTTGATTTGGGTGTACATTATGTGAGTAGAATAGTGAATGTTCTTTCTTACTACACCTGTAATGTAAAACCCCTTGATTATGTTTCTCTTTTTGTTTGGGTTCTGCTCATTCAAACTGGTGCATCATAGAAAATGGGATATGTTGCTATGTAAGCAATAGATGCAGAGAACAAGGGTGCAAAAAAAGAAGTAAATACAAAGTAGATAAAGAGGTGTAGAGAAGAGGAAAAGTTGCAGAGAGTGCAACATACATGTATATGCAGTTGCAAATAAGTTGCAACATAGAATTTTCATCAAAATTGTAATATCTTGCATAACCAAAAAAAAGGCATTGTAACTTAGTTTTCTCAGTCACAACACTGAGAAACACTTTGTAATAGTACTTTTTTTAAAGCAAAGACACATTTTTGTCTTGTATCTGTTGTAAGAACACATTTTCTCAATAAAATTTTAGTATTTTTCCTTCTTAATAGTCATTTCATTATGTGCAAATGAATGATTGATTATGTTTTTTCTATGTTTTTATATGTTTAAACCTCAATTAAAGCATTGTCTCATTTCCAACACTTATAGGCAGAAATCAATTAACAAAAAAAATTAAATAAACTACCAATTGACTAAATATACTACCAACTGACAAAAAATAGTGTTAATAAATATGACAATATAATGATTATGCAATTAATAAACAATGTATCAATATACCTATCAGTTGATAGAAATCATTGAGCAAAAACAATTAAATAAACTACCAAATTGATCAAAATGATGATTAAAATTAATGACTAAATACACTACCAATGGACATAAATCAATGAATAAAAATGACTAAATAAGTGACCAGTTAACATCAATCAATGACTAAATTGATGACAAAATATACCAGTGAATAAAAAAATGACTGAATAAGTGACCAGTTTAAAACATTCAATGACTAAATAAACGACTAAATTACACACTGCCAAATCAATCAAATTAATGACTACATCAACAACCAAATGGATCAATCAAGTGACTAAATTAACAAGCAAGTCAATCACTCAGACGACTAAACCAATGACCAAATAGATTAATCAGGCAACTAAATTAATGATGAAAATTGATCAATCGAACAACTAAAAATGGTTTAGTCATCCATTATGTCATGTTATAAATGACTGGAAATAAACAACTACTAGTCACATGACCATGTTTAGTCATTTATAAGCAGTTTTTAGTAGTTTTTTTAGTCACATATTGTTGTTTATGTACTAGTGAGTAGATTTGATACATGATCAAAGTCAAGAGATGATTGCATCTTTGTGATTTGCAGAACTATCAAGAACTGATATGTGTCAAGTTGGGTTAGACTTATTAACGACCAATCCTCAAACCACTCTTTTGATTCACAGTCATTCCATGCTTGAGTTGTACATGAAGAATAAAAGCATGCCATATTTCACATATGGATAGTCCATGAACCTGTGTTGGAGCTTCTAAAAGAGTGCAACTCGCTTGATCCTGTCAGTGTACATGTAATGTCCCTTTTTTAGCGTGATCCTATTTTATGATGGTTTAGCCTATTCCTGGCCCTCGTAGGCTAACGTAGATGGTTATAGGGTCATGCTTGGAATTTATCAGTGTGTTTTCTCTTCTTCAGAGCTTAGTTGATTCAGGTTTAGTCTTTGTTTGACTTAGTTTCGCATACTTACTATTTATAGTAAGTCATTTAGCCAGGGTTACTTTTTATAGTAGGGCGCCTAATTGTGATATATTGGCAATGTCGATTCCAGTATTCAGCTGGTTTGGTGAAATAAGGAGTTTTTTCTAAGTTATAATGTTTAATTATTATTAAAGGTGACTTTAATAATAATTAATATTTTAATATTATATTATAATGTTATATTTGCACTTTATAACTTGAGGGTCCATTCATCATTAAAGAGGGGGCCATTTTAATTAATTATTTGGGTGCCAATTTCAAGGACATATTTTAATATTCCAAAGTGCAAACTTTATATCATTTTAAAATGATTAAAAAGGCAAATTGGAGGGAATCAACCTCTTGAGAAATATAAAGAGGAAGCCAAAAAGAAATTGACTCATTCTTGGAGCATTTGATATTTGTCTTATGTTTTCTCTTTGGCATTTAGAGAAGGGAACCCAAGGGTTTTTGCATTTCTAGAGCATATCGACATTGGAGAGCATAGATTCTTCATTGTATCAACATTCTAGGGTTGTGAGACTATCAGCTAAAGATGCTTAACTATTGACTTCATTTAGAGGTCAAGTTTGTGCAGATTTGAGAAGTCTATTTCAAGGGTTTGAAGAGTAAATCATCTGAAGAGGAGATAAATCCTTGAAGGCTGAATTTCCTTATTGCTAGAACACATATCCAAGGTCGTACTTCTTTACTAGCCCATCTGTACTTCTCTCAAAGGCTGGCGTGTTTTACTAAGGCTGAAGCGCCTTGATTTTGAGAATTTTCCTCCATTACTGAAGGCATCCAAGATCATCTTGAGTATGTTATTACTGTAAATCATCTCCAGCTTGTGAAGGTTTGATTTGTGAAGGGTAAATTTCAGTTTTGAGGGAGAATAAAAATCAGAATTTGAATATGGCTAGGACACACTTGTGCAAGGTGCAATTTTGACATAGAAGCCATGTAAAATCTCAAACCTACTATTAAGGGGTTTTCTAGGCAACAAGGAAGCAATTCCTAGATATTAGGAGGTTAAAGTCAAAGTATACAAAAATAATAAAATTACTTTATGTTGGCCACCATCTCATTCTAGGTTCTTTATTGTTTGCATTAGATGCATTTTAGTTTGCATTTCATTGGGTTTAAGCTACAGATCTATAGAGTTTAAGTGTTGATATAATTGAGTGTAATCTTGCATTCCATATTGCTCCATTGTATTTTATAAATAACTATCATAAAGGACTGAAGTTGCTAGCCAAGAGTCTTGGCATATCTCCGTAATTGGATTATGCACCATTAATAATGGAGGAGGAATTGAACAAAAATATTTTTCTTTATATCTTTGACTATAGGTGATAAGTAGCATGCATGACAAATGTTTGTAAAAAATTCTTATTGCTGTAGATGTTAATTTGCAGAAGTTCAGTCATCAAAATGCATTAGGAAAATACAAAACTTATTGCATAGCATTCTAAATATTTAGTAGCTAGTTTGCATTAGTGAATAATCATTTCAACTTCATTATCCTCTCTTCAAAACCTAAACAAGCCAACAAAACTCATATAATCCCATATAGAATTTGTGAGACAACTGTTTGATAATATTCCACAAGGCTTAAATTCAAAGAATAATCATTAAAAGTGTAGGAATATAGTTGGGGAGAACTTAGGGTTCTTACAGTGGTATCAGAGCAATTTCCTACTAGCTTTAATAGGGTTTGAATCCAACTTCGTTGATGCAACAAAGTGAGAGGTACAAAATATATATTGCAAGGGAAGATAGAAAGCAAAAATAATGGCCACAACCTTATCTTGAACAAGACACCTTTTCAGTTGCAATAGCAGTAAGACAAAAGGGTATTGAGGTTAGTTCAACTAGCACAATGGGTGATAGAGGTGGTGGTAGTCCACCTAGAAATGAAGCTAGAAATGAGGTAAACAATGAAGAAAGAGAAGCACAAGAGATTATGAGAAACATGGCAACAGGACAACAATAGGTTGCAAATTCTTTGCGAGAACTTACAACAATGTTACATTAGATGAACCCTCATGGAAGATAGAATCATGAATTGAAGGACAATAGGAGTGCGATTGTGACCCCCAGGGCACAAAGAGCATCCATCCGTACCTCAGATAGACCTACATGTACTACCTTTTTGAGAAATGAACCGGAAGAAGGAAATACTGAAGAAGAGAGAGAGGAAATATTTACAAACAATATCATGGTAGCTAATGATGAATGGGAGTTGTTAACACTACAGGTTAGGGAGTGCATGAGCTTTAACATATTTTTTATGTCAGAGGAGAGAGCACTACAAATCAAGGCAAGACTAAAACCCAAGAAACTAAAACAAAGACCTGAAACATGCTACCAACAAACTCACATTGCCTACATTTGATGGTAGTGGTAAGAGCACAACACAGGATTGGGTTCACAAACTAGATAATTTCCTTACTCTTCGACCCATGGCAGAGGAGGATGCCATCAAGTATGCCACTTTACACTAGGAGGGAGTAGCTCATGATTGGTGGTACCATGGGATGGTCACGTTGCAGCATAACCGCATCACCTCTTACCAGGAGTTTGTTGATAGGTTGATTGAATGCTTCGATAAGAAAGATCCAAAAACCTATTTCAGAGACTTGGCTCAGCTCAAGCAGGTTGGGAGTTTGGAGGTTTACATTGGTGATTTCTAGAAGCTATCAGTTATGGTTCCCAACATTTCTAAAAGAAGATTAGTCATGTTGTTTACAGAGAGCTTATCTAAACCATTGAGAGGATGGATCAAAGCTTTTGATCCCCCTTTACTTCACGAAGCTATGAGGAAGGCCAGAAGTATGGAGTTTCTAGCCCTAAAATCCAAGTTTACTCCCAAAGATGTTACTTCTTCCAGCAATGAGAATCCTCAACAATCTGCTAATAAGAAAAATAAATTAGTAGCTATGGTGGACAAGGAGTCACGAGAGGAGTTAAGGAAAAATAAATTGTATTACTGGTGCAAGGAACCTTACAATAGAGAGCATGACTATCCTTTGAGGCATAAGGGCAAGGAAAATCATATAATGTGGGCTTATTATGAGGATTCTGATTCTAAAATTTTAGATTGGCCAGCTACTTCAGGGGATGATCAGGATGGAAAAGCCTCTGCAGAGTTTGGGCTTGATGGGAATCTGTCTCCTTTGACATTATTTGCTAATGTACAGGATGAGACTTCATTCAGATTCAAGGGAACAATCAATGGGAAACATTGCATTGCTATGCTTGACACTAGAGCAACGCATAATTTTATCGATCATGGGTTTGTGGCCAGATGTAGACTTCAGACATAGGACTTCAATGGATTCAGAGTCTGAGTTACTGATGGATATACCCTCACATGCACCAAGAGGATAGGTAATCTTACCTTACTGTTGAATGATTATGAGTTATAGGATGAATTCTATGTGATCAACATGGATGAGATGAACATAGTTTTAGGCATGAAATGGTTCCAAGACACTGGAGAATTTACCCTCAACGTACTTAAGTTGGAAATGAAATTTGAATTGAATAATAGGAGGTATGTGTTGAAGGGGATTACATATGGGATCTTACACGCTATCTCTTTCATTAGTGAGGAGAGCGAGAGGATAGGGGTGGAGTTGGTTCAGGAGGAGTTTGTATAGAAGATTGGGCATGATTGTATTCAATATCCAGGGGCTCTGAGGTAGTTGATTAGGATTAGCTTAGAGGCATGGTTCAGTTTGTGACCAACCCCTTGTTTGAGGAAGATGCTACATTGACATATGAAAATCCACTCTTTGAGGAAGATGTTGATCACTCTCTTGAACCTAGTCATGAGATGAGCATTGAGCATAGTGTTTGGGATCCTTCCAATGCATCGAGATTTTAGAATGACTCACAGAGGAGTTTTCAGGTGTGTACATGGTGTAGAGTGCATACAGTTTTACATTTGATCCTCATGTAAATGATTTGTTCTAGTTGCACAGTTTAGTTGTGAACGTGCTAGACATTGTATATGACATCTTACCTTATGCAGCTATGGGAAGTGAACATTATTAGTTTATAGAGCCACTTCCTTTTGAGGTTTATACTCCTACGACACTTGATGTGGGGATTGATTTGGCTCGGTAGGCTCTGTTAGTTGTTTTTGTGTTGGTGTTACAGGAGTTGGTTGGTGATATTAGGGAAATTACATAGATTTTCCCTTGGGACCCAGATGGAGTGATCTTTCAGAGGGTTTTCTCTCAAAAATTGAGATTGCTTAAGGACAAGCAATTTTGGGAGGGTGGACTGTAATGTTCCCTTTTTACCATGATCCTATTTTATGATGGTTTAGCCTATTCCTAGACATCATAGGCTAACACAAATGGTTAGAAGGTCTTTCTTGTCAGTTATCAGTGTGTTTTATCTTCTTTAAAGCTCAGTTGATTTAGGTTTAGCCTTCGTTTGACTTAGTTTCACATACTTACTATTTATAGTAAATCATTTAGCCAGGGTTACTTTTTATAGCAGGGCACCTGATTGTGATATATTGGCAATTTCAATTCTAGTATTTGGCTAGTTTGGTGAAATAAGAAGTTTTTCCTAAGTTATAATGTTTAATTATTATTAAAGGTGTCTATAATAATAATAAATATTTTAATATTATATTATAATGTTATATTTGCACTTTATAACTTGAGGGTCCATTCATCATTAAAGAGGGGGCCATTTTAATTAATTATTTGGGCACCAATTTCAAGGACATATTTTAATATTCCAAAGTGAAAAACTTTATATCATTTTAAAATGATTAAAAAGGAAAATTGGAGGGAATCAACCTCTTGAGAAATATAAAGAGGAATCCAAAAAGAAATCGACTCATTCTTGGAGCATTTGATATTTGTCTTATGTTTTCTCTTTGGAATTTGGAGAAGGGAACCCAAGGTTTTCTACATTTCCAGAGCGTATCGACATTGGAGAGCCTAGCTTCTTCATTGTATCAACATTTTGAGGTTGTGAGACTATCAACTTGTTGGGTGAAAATTATGTAGCCCTTTAACAGATTACAAAACTTGATTTCAACCACAGCTGTGTGAGATACAATCTCTCCTCTCAAAAAGGGGAGGCACCCTTCTTACTGCTTATTGAAACTAAGTAAAACTAATTAAGTATTCAAAATTATGTACACTACGATTAAGAGATGCGGGTGTGTCACATTCATTATTCTCTCCTTTTTTAGAGAATATATTTTAAAATGCTTCATGGTTTTAGGTTTCTGATTCAATACAACTTCAAACTACAAAAAAAGCAATAATTCCAATGTTCTTATCTTGTCAAAGCAAAGACTAATAATACCAACATGATAACAATAAATGATAAAATAAGAAAACTCACGAAGGCACAAAGTAATTTCGTAGCTTTCACCAATGAATCCTTTGAGATATGTAACTAGCATTGTATTAGAAGCATAAAGTCTTCTAGATAATCCACGATAGATCCACGAATAACATGAAAAAATACAAGCACAAAGTCTTGTAGAGAATTCACCAATAGTATTCAATCAATATCAAAAATTCAAGTAGAGAGTGTAACTCAAAGTTTACATGGATTTACTCAAAGCCCTTTAGATCTCAATTACTAATCACTACCAATTCGATCAAGCCATAAGATAATTTCTTCCCAAAACAAAGTTTGGTATGAAACTTCACTTCTTTATTGATCAAGTTCAGATTCACAAAGATGAACACAAAGTTTCATGTATTTTCTTCTCAAATGGGCAGCACTTCATTGCAAAAGATAAAAGGTAAAGATTACAAAAGAATCCCCTCATATTTATAAAAGAGAGGGAAGAGAAAATCTAAGAAAAATAGATGAGTGAATCTAGGAAAGTTAGGTGAGCAAATTTAGGAAAATCTCACCTAAAAAGTCGACTTATTCAAAACTATTGTCCATATTTTTAGGAAAACATCTATGTTTTTACATGTAATTACATCTTTTAAAATGAAATGTAAAATGTCAAAACTTATTTACATAAAGCATGAAAAATGATAAAACTAGGAAATCTAATCTAAGGAAAAAATTGGCCTTTTTCAATATCTTTCTTCATGAAAACTTCATGATGACGTGCACTTCATCACTATCAAGGATTGGAGTGTACTTTGGAGATGATGAGGATTCTTGAGATTAAATCCTCTGATTAGATTGAAGATTTTTCGATGCCTTTCAAATTTAAAATAAGCTAGAAATCTACCATTTTGTTCATTGAAGCTATTGAGAAAGCTTCATCTTCAAATTCTTCTTGGCGCTAAAAATCAGTGCTTCAACATATTAAAGAACTTGGGTAGTTTCATGTAAAAGCAGTTAAAAATGGAGCTTCTACATGAAATATGTAAGAGTGGTGAAAAACAGAGCTTTTACATGTCATATGTAAAAGTGGTGAAAAATGAAGCTTCTACATGTAATATGTAAGAGTGGTGAAAAATAGAGCTTCTGCATGTGACTTGTGGTTTGAGATGTAGAAGCGCTAAAAAAACTTGCTCCTACATGTGACTAGTGGTTTGAGATGTAGAAGCACTAAAAAACCCTGCTCCTACATGTGCCATAAAATGAATACGACATGAAATATGTAAGAGTGGTGAAAAATGGAGCTCCTACATGTAATATGTAAAAAAACTAAAAATCAATGCTCCTACATGTGCAGAAAATTTTCCAACTCCCAAAACTAATTTTTCACAACTTGGTTTAAAATGCGAATTTCGGCAAACTAACAAAGGTTAATGCTCAAAATGACTTTTAGAGGATGGGTGACCACGCATGAGGACCAATGCAATTTTCCTTGCTTTACATGCTTAGGGTATGTGGGGTACAAAATAGACAAGTTTCATAAGGGTTATCCCTTGAATTGAGTTCATTGAATCCGAGGATAACACAACCGAAGATGCTTAAATGTTGACTTCATTTAGAGGTCAAGTTTGTGCAGATTTGAGAAGTCTATTTCAAGGGTTTGAAGAGTAAATCATCTGAAGAGCAGATAAATCCTTGAAGGATGGATTTCCTTATTGCTGGAACACATATCCAAGGTCATACTTCTTTACAAGTATAGTTGTACTCTCAAAGGCTGGCGTGTTTTACTGAGGCTGAAGTGCCTTGATTTTGAGCATTTTCCTCCATTATTGAAGGCATCTAAGATCATCTTGAGTAAGCTATCACTGTAAATCATCTTTAGCTTGTGAAGGGTTGATTTGTGAAGGGGAAATTTTAGTTTTGAGGGAGAATAAAAATCAGACTCTGAATATGGTTGGGATGCACTTGTGCAAGGTGGGAGTTTGACATATAAGCCATGTAAAATCTCAAACCTGTTGTTGAGGGGTTTGATAGGTAGTAAGGAAGTAGTTTGCAGACATTAGGAGGTTAAAGTCAAAGTCTGCAAAAAGAATCAAATTAATTTATGCTAGCTTCCATCTCATTCCAGGTTCTTTGATTGTTTGCATTAGATGCATTTAATTCTACATTTCATTGGGTTTAAGCTACATATCTATAGAGTTTAAGTGCTAATATAATTGAGTGTAATCTTGCATTCCATATTGCTCCATTGTATTGTATAAATCGCTGCCATAAAGGATGGAAGTTACAAGCCAAGAGTCTTGTAATATCTCTTTAATTGGATTATGCATCATTAATAATGGAGGAGGAGTTGCAAACAAATATTTGTCTTTATATCTTTGACTGTAGGTGATAAGTAGCATGCATGACAAATGCTTGTCAAAAAGTCTTATAACTGTAGATGTTAATTTCCAGAAATTCAGTCATCAAAATGCATTAGGCAAATACAAAACATAGTGCATAGCATTTCTAAATCTTTAGTAGCTGGTTTGCATTAGTGAATAAGCATTTCAACTTTATTGGCATCTCTTCAAAACCTAAACAAGTCACCAAAACTCATATCAACTTGTACATAATTTGTGAGACAATTGTTTGACAATATTCCACAAGGCTCAAATTCAAAGAATAATCATTAAAAGTGCAAGAATACATTCGGGGATAACTTAGGGTTCTTAAAGTACAACAATCCTCATATTTTGCAATGTTAGTATCATCTACCAACCAAAAAATCTATGAACTAAAGAATTACCTTCATTACTTGGACCCATACCATGATTACACCAGTGGACAATTGATTTTGCATATGTCAAATTTGAATTAGCTTTGCACTTTAACTCTTCTCATGCTAAGGATATTTTGATACACACTCCTACAACATCATGCTCTTCATTTCCATGCCTAACCTCTAAGAAATTCAACATATGTTAACACCACTAATCCTATGCATCTTTCTCAAATGATAAAACATTCTAGAGTTCTTGAATTTCAATGAGCAATTATCTGACCATATGATATGCTCACTAAATGATATGCCCCTGCTAGCCAAATCAATGTAGAACATCTGAAAGAAACCTTGTACGGAATCTATAGAATGTGAGTGATCATCACTAATGTAAAAGTGATACTCCCTCAATACCTTCTTTTTATCCTCTATACTATCAGTTGCATGAATGAATACTAGATATGAACAAATAGAGCAACCTGTTTGGAGTTGTAGTAATATGATTACACCTCATTTTGTGGTTATAGTGTGTAGTTATTTGCAAATTCAACAATTGAAATGATGCTATGAATGAAATCATGTCCTTGCATAATTTGAACTACGAGTCCAACCATCAAGCTCTATGTGTATGCCTTCCATACACATAGACCACATGATCACGAAAAATACCCATAAACTAATACACTGGAATCTTATCACTGACCAATTCACACTTTTTTTCTTCTTTCCCATCTTTTAGACTATAGGCCACTATCTTGTATTTTCCAAATTCCACAATTTCATTTCCAACTGCATGTGTACTATCCATGTGTTAGAAAATTGGAAAATGTTGCAAGCCGACAAAATGAACACATGTGCTATCCAAACATGATTTCCTGTAAAAAATTTGACCTTCCACTCTTTCACATAAAATGGTAGATAAGAAATCCCTTGAAGATCTAGGTTGAGGCCTTATGTTACATTGCTACGAAACATTATTAGTATGCATATCTACACAAATTTGTTGATAAACATCATAATAGTTAGAAAAATCAATATGTACTCTACAAGTAGTGTGTGTGTGATTTATTTTGACATAAAAAGGCTTTAGCATTTCAAAAAACCTTTGAAATTTTTTAACTTGAGGATACATCTCTATAAATTTAGCAAAAAATTGGGTATCCAAAAATGTTTTGGATGAAATGGCTCATAGATTTGAATAACAATTCTCTTTCTTATAACATCTCTTTGATTGGGAGAGACCCTTGTGTTATTCTTCCAAAATTCTTGTATTAGAGATCTCAAGGCTTGAACTATTTCTTTATCTTTTTGTGGTAGTCTACCTAAGAATGCCCATAATTCATTGTTATTTGGATCCTCCACTCTTTCATGCATTCTTTTGGCTCTCATTAGAGATGTTCTACTTATTTTCATAGTTTTACTTGTCTTTGAAAGGATCATTTTATTCTTGGTTTGATCACTTACCAATGTTGATGTCATCACACATCATGCACGACATTACTATATTTCATGCATGAGGTAGAACCCACACTCTCATATGCACTCATTAGATTATTTACAATAGATTTATCACTCAATTCATCCAATGTTCTTATCCCAAGAATCTTCATGGTGGGCCTAAAATTGAGTTGCCTCGTCATTTCAACAAATAGTTGACATCTTCTAGCCTCATTTAGTTCCTCAAAAACTAATCTCCATATCCTTTTTGCATATCTTTGACATGTACATTTTAGAATCTTATCAACCATTGGTTTCAAAACATTAGCATCAATATCAATCAAATATTTAGGTTTTCTATGCAAAACACTAGGAGGATTTCTCAAAGGTAAAGTTGTGTCAACATTAGGAATGTCACAAACATCAGGGATAGATGGTGTACCTTCAATCAGAGATGAAAATGATGACATACCTTGAAATTGACATGTAAATGATGTTGTACCTTCAACTTCAGATGTGTTATGTGGAGTGTCTTCAAATAGAGTTGTGTTTGCTAATGTACTTTCAACACCACATGTTGTATATGGTGTGTCTTTAACTAGAGATGTTCTTGTTGATGTAATTTGAACATTGGATATTGTAGATGGTGTGCCTTGATCTCCACTTATGGTTGATGATGTGCCCCCAAATTTTAGATTCATTTGTCTCACGTTGCACAAATATTTTGCATGTGTTGCCTTTGTGATGAAAATTTGACATCTCTCTTAGATTGCATGGGAGTTTCTTCTTCTATGGGGTTTAATTTCTTTTCTTCATGAAGTTTCCTTATTGTTTCTCTTATCCTTGCATTTTTGGTTTCACATTCATCTAGTGTTAGAGGCTTTGCATGTTTCCTCGACATGATGTTCAATGCTACATGTTCATAAACATAAAAATAAATAAAGTAATGATCACTAATATAAAAATATCAAATTCAAATGAAAACAATTACAATTAATCTATGTAAAAAGGTGACAAGCACAAAACATTAAATTTAAACAAACTCTTGATAAACAATTGAATTGTACAAAAATGACAAATATGACCTCATATAATCAAATTTCATCTAAAAACTTCAAAATTTACACTAATATAATACTCTTTCATGAAGGGAAACAATAATACTCTTTGACGAAGGGAAATAATAAGTCAACTCTATAAGGGAAAAGAACATTCTTTGTAACTTGTAGAAAGGGTGTTCAATTAAAGTTATGTCTATGAAACATAGAAAATAGGGGTGATTTATAGGACAAATATGGGATGACGCACCTATCTTTCTATTTTTATTAGGAAAAAGAGATCCCTAAAGATAAGATTAAATTTCAAACTTTTGGCGAGTCAACCATAATGGAGATCTTGCTATTTTCCTTATGCAAAGATGGGGTAAAATCTACCTGAACAACACTTTGGAGAGAAAAACTAAAAATAAAAAATAAACTCAATTATGCAATGTGCAACTTGAATCATCAATTTAAAGCATAAAACAATCAGAGTGAGCAAAAATTCTAACAAATCTGAGAAAGGAAAGTTGATGTGTACCAATCACCAAAAGTGGTTATTGAGTGTCCTCCTGGGAATGATTCACTCTAGGGTGAATAGGTCTTGCTACAGGGATCCAAAATCTATTTTGAGAGTCCTTTTCTCCCAAGTCTACACTCTCGATTCCTTCAAATTTAACAGTCGAAAAGTTGGAAATAAATTTTGCAAGTGAATTTTCATATCTTTACAACTTTGACAACTTTACAAAATTGCACTTTTGATCAAATCTTCAATCCATCTTCACCTACAAATTTGCAAACACAAAGGGAGGGAAAAATTCTTTATTTTTGGTGAATGGGGGTTTGCCTTGGTCAAACCTCATTTTGGTAATTAAACCCTGAAATGAAATGAAACATGAATGGAAGGAATAATGAATGAAAAATGCTATGTTGAAACTCGCCAAACCCTTGAATGGAAATCCTTAGAAGACTGATGTCTAACACATCTCTCCAAGGTCTTGATCTTGCATGGAATGGCTTGATCGTATGTTGATCTTGATGCTTGAAAACTTGAAACCTACATCACAATGTTAGCTCCAAAAACATGCATAGATGCAAATAACTTTGACATGATGCTTGAGATCTTGAATGCCGCTATAGAAGACTAATAAATCTTCTCTTGAACACTTTTGATAATAATATTTTCTCTTGTGAAGTTCACCTCTCAATTCAAATCTCTAGTTTCAAATGATAAAAAGACCTTGTATTTATAGGTAATTTTCTAATTTCCTGACAATTAAACATCAAAGGCTGAAAATTGCAAATTGAATTTGAATCATAAAAATGTTTCCAAAAAAATATTAAAAATTGAGATCCTAAACTTAAGGGAGACCCATTCGCCCTTGGGTGAATGGGTCCTAGGACCTAAATCCAGGACACTCAATTTCCAAGGAAATTTAATTAATGTTTACAATTTTTTAATACAAGTTTCCCTTTCAGAAAATGGGATTAATTAGGCTTTTAAATGCATAATTGGGTCAAGTAGAGGTTTAGTTAATTCCAATTAATTAAGGGATCTGAACATAGTGTGAAAATGTAAAGGAGTACATTTTCTAACACTACATTGAGCCCCCACATTAGTGAGAGGATAAGCCCTACGCTCAAACTCACACTAAAGTAGACAAACAAGAGTCAAGGGGGGTCTAATTGTAAATTTTTCAGAAAGATAAGATGACAAAGGTTGAGGAGGATGATCAAGCCCCTAAGATCTAAGATCTCATGGCGAACCAACAAAGGAACAAAGAGATGTATGCCTATGTTAAATATGTAGCACCAAGACAAGATACACAAGCATACAATGTCAAAATTAAAAAGAAGAGAAAAGGGGTAGATCAATCCTCGACTATTTTTCCAATAGGTATGGATCAAGCCTTAGCTATTTTTCCAAAACAAATGTTCACAAGTGGAAACCCATTGTCCACTATGCAAACAAAATTTACTCACATGGGCTAGTGAAATTCGTTGTCCACTAGGTGAGCCCCAAAAAGGTGGTTGATAGGAAATTCATGTTGGTTCTACAGGATCACATACATCAACCATATCAAAATTTATACCTCCTAATAACTTTGATAAGGTGCCACAAAAATGGTCTCAAGGCTAGCAAGTTGCACTATGCTAGGCACTCATGAAAAAGGCTTCACTAAGAAACAAGTTGTGTTATGCTTGGTGGCCATGAAAAAATTGTAAATGCAATAGGATAAGATAATCAAAGAGGTTTTTATTAGTTCATGAAAGGTATCACCTTAGGGGACATCATGCTTAATGTCACCAAGAGAGGACTAGTTGAGGATAAAATATTTGCAACTTAGGGAATGCAAGTCATAGCATCACCACTACGAGGAATACCATATGCCAAGAAAGGTCACGCTCTTGAGGAACATCAAAACCAATGTCACCACCAAGAAGACACATCCTGTGAACTAAGAAGACCACACTTTACAAAAAACAATGAGGGGGGACATGTATGTCCCCACTTTAAAGAAATTTCTAAACACCATGCTATGAGAAATTACTTTAAATCATAACACAATAAATGCTAATACATGAGAGATTTATATGTGGGAATCCCTATGAAAAAAATATGTTTCCGAAATAGAGCTACGTCATGAAAAAGAGGGTTTACCCCCATATGCAATCCTAAGATAACACATAAGAGATCCATGGATCTATGATCAACATTATGTCTTTGCTATAGTGATATAATCGAGTTCAGAATTGTCATCATTCCCCAAATGACTCATGGAATAGTGAGCACAAGGGAAGAATGACACATAGAGAGCAAAAAAAAAGAAGGCTTTTGGGTCAACATGGAAGAGACTTGAATGTCTCAATGCCTTGTGTCATCCCCAAAAGGAAAATACCAGACAAGATAAAGGTTTACGACATATAGAAGAATGAAGATACAAATAGAAGAATGTCACAACAGGTTCACTTCCTTTGTATTCTTGCACCAATGGAGTGACAAGGGTCATCCAAAGTAGGCTCACAAACATATAAAGGCACGCCAAGCAACACTGTATGAGGGATCACATTATGCACATGCAAACACAAAGAACATGAAAAGAAAACAAAGAGAAGATTATTATAGCACATGTGATTCAACGTATAGTAGGTCATCCACATCCAAATATTGTTCATCATATGCGGAAGGTGGAAAAATAGCCAAAGGGAAAACAACAAGTCTCGTACGAGAAGCATCACTAGGTTCAACACATGGTGAGTCATTCTTGTTAGGAGGATCATCACATTTGTTATCTTTTAAGCTCATGGAAGAGGAAAACAATAAAATTATCTCATTATGCACTTCCTCATCAACCTTAGCAATCTCATCATCATCATCTAAGTTAATCACAACAGGAGGAATAATTACATTGTCCATAGAAGTTTCATGTGTTTGTTGTGGTGAAGGTGGAGAATTATCATGCTTTGTTTGAGTTAAATTTTGATCTTGATTTTTTTTTATTCTCTTCTTTTCACTTACAAGCAATAGCATGATGTCCACTCCTATGCTCTTTATCATTTCTATTTCTTCTTTTGCGATTTTCAAGTTGTGATTATGTAGGATCAGGTTTATTAACCATAGGTTTCTTTTCTTCCCATAAGGGAGGAACGAAAGGAACCATGGAAGGTTGTTCAACCACATTCTCTTTAGCCTTATAAACTTTTTTTATCTTAGGAGGCACAATGAGACTTATATTGTTATCTCTTGGTATTTAATAGGAAATGGGTGAAGGATTTGTCATGGTTGATCCTAGTTACTTGGAAGGGATTTTGGTCTAATCATGGTATCGTCAATGATAGGAGGCTCAGTCATGGGTTGAGGCATGTTTCTAAGGGATAATTCTTCTATGCACTTTTCCTTGATCTTTTTATAAGATTTGAAAAAGAAGTCCTCGTGAGGCTAAGGAGGTTCCATGGATTCAAGCCAAAATAAATCCAATGAAAAATTCCCACGGGAAGACACGAGATTAAAGCCACCATGATGCATAGTAAATATGTCATTTACAAATGGAAACTTTAAAAATTTATGCACTACCAATGGGATAACATCCATGAAGTGTAGCCATGGATAACCTTGAGCTTCACATGGAATTGGTTTGAAAATAGGATGATGGAGAATGAGACATTCAATTATTTCAGCCCCACTTTTAATGGGAGAATGATTGAACATACCATAGGGAAATAAAAACCATTATGTGTTTTGATCCATCCTTTTGGTTGTTCATAAGAATCTTGATAAATTTCATGCACATAAGAATTTTTTGGTGATCACATTCTCTACACACACGGGATCAATTAATATCCCATTAGTAGGCTTGTCATTGATTTTTCTAGCGATGTAAAGAGGACCATCGGGTGCCCATCTAATTATGTCACTTTGTGAGAAAGAAATGTCAAGGGACATTTTGGTTTGGCCCTTACAGGGTTGAACATCAATGAAGCTAATCACATGTTGTAAGTATTCTTCATTATCGCTCATATTGTCATTATTTGTATCTTGAAGTTTGTCAACATTCATCACATCATTCTTGGTATCAATACACTTGCATAAAATAATTATTATGATTTGGAAAGGGGTTGATAAATATTTTCAAGTTTTGGTTGGGTGGGGAAATAAACTTATTTCCTTGATTATTAACACCACCAATCTGGATGCGATTAGAATCAATGAGGTCATGCACAATATGTTTAAGATGCTTACATTGTTTTGTATCATGTCCATTTTGTCAATGATAATGGAAAAAGGAATTCGAGTTGAAGTTTAGAGGTAAGGGCTTAGTGGTATCTATGGCTCGAATAGGAGGTAAGGTAACTAAGTTCTTACTTATAAGTTGCAACATAATGGAATGGAGGGTATCGGGTAATAGGGTAAATTTTCTACTCCTTTCCCTAAATGGATATGGATTTTTCATTTTTATGGTAACCACTTGGGAGTTAACATGTTGAATTGTTTGAAGTGTATTTAGTTGTAAAATTCCCCTATTTTGTTTCTTGAAGGGTTGGAAATTGTTATGGGGCACAAGTTTGGATTTCCTAGGATGGTTGGAAGAAGTTTTAGTTTCATGATGACTAACCAAATTCTGGTAGTCACGAAGGGTCATGCACAATTGTGTAAAGGAGGGAAATTTCATCATCCCAAGTTTTTATTGGATTTTTTCTTGCAAATTTTCAATGAACATTCTTTGAAGATCAACATCGGGAATCTTAATTTTGATTTGTGAGTAAAGCAATTGATAACAGGCAATAAAGTCGATGACCTTTTCATCATCCTTTTTTTTATATTGAATTAAATCAACAAAGGTCATCTTGGGACCAATGTGCACTTGGAGATAGTTAAGAAAGGCATCAACAAGTTCATTGAATGAACAAATTGAGTTATTTGGTAAAGAATAAAACCATTCCAAGGTAGTGTCTTTCAAGGATCTAGGGAAAATTTTAGACAAGATCTTATCCTCAAAAATGAAGTCACTACATAAGGCTATGTATTCTAAGACATGATTACTAGGATCTCCTTTACCATCATATTTTTCAAATCTAGGAATCTCTATGCCTTATGGTATTTTTTCTCTCAATATCTCCAAAGATAATGGCTTTCTTTTGACATAGTGTGAAAATTGGCCATTTGAACTTTGGTTCAATGTGGAAATTTGTTGTTGGAGGGATGAATTTTTTTGTAAGAGTTGGTTAAGGATGGAATCACTAGTTGTGTTGGGAGATGGAGGTGAATAAGGTGGAGGTATATATATATTTGGAGGACAAGTGGATTGTAAGTTTGTGAGGGGAGATGGATTAGGAGATATGAGATTTGAATGCACAAAGATAAAGGGATTCCCAATGGAAATTCCTAAGGATGAATTGACATTTCTATTTGGTTGTATGGTTGTAGCAACATGTGGGTTGGTATATGTAGGAATAGAGGCCACAATTGGAGGAGGAATTAAATTTCCACCTTGAATTTGAGTGCACCCCAAAGTTTGAGCACAACTAGCCATTGTAGGGACATTATTGTTAATGATATGAGATAGGATACACACAATTTCTATTCTTTGTTCATTATCAAGCATTTTCCTCATGTTATCTATGATAGGAACTATAGTACTAGCAATGCATTCAAAATTCATAAAGTTTTGCAATTTTTCTAAGGCTTCATCCATTTTTTTCAGGTTTTATTTAGGGACATTAGCAACCATTGTGTCAACATCAGTCACTTTGGTTGTGGTTATGGTGGTCATGGGAAATGAGGTATCAAAGCTATGGTTCATAATGGGTTGACTAGTATCAACACTATGAGTGAAAGAATTGGAAAACTCAAGATCCACAATAGATGTAGTAGTGTGGGATGACATGAGTCTCAAACTATGTCTCACTACAATATTGGTAATAGGATAGGTTGTGAAGCTCATACAAGTTTCACCAAACCTAAGTGCATGCAAAATGGAGAATAGACACTAAACAAATGCAATGAACACCCATAATTATGTAGTGTAATGCAAGTATGTAAAAAGAAATAGCAATTTTCAAATTTAAAACAAGATAATTTATTGATCATAAGCAAAAACCTAAAAATGATGTCATTTAATGCCAATTTTGATTTCAAACAATGCACTCAATTTGACCAATTGAACTTAAAGAAAGAAAGTATAGAATTTTTTGTGTTTTGAAACTAAAACCCAAAATTAACAGCATAATAGAATGAAGCAAATAGAGACAAATTACTACCCAGAAATTTGAAATAACACCTATACATGGACTGATTCACCCTAGGGAAAATGTGTCTCATGTCAAGGTTCTAAAAAATGAAAGTTTTAATTTATTGCTTAATGTTTGAATTTCCAGTTTCAAGTTGCAGACTGTGGTTTCAATGATTGAATTTTCCAGATTTAGGTGTCCTAATGCAAGTGAAATTAAAGAAAAATCATGAACAAAGTGACACTTTTTGAAATACAAATTTGACCAAATTTTCTAATGTAAATGACTGAAAGTACACTAATATTCAAGTACTATGCAAAATTAATGTAATATGCATACAATTTTTTGTATTTTTTCAGATTTTGAAAAATGCAAAATGTAAATTTAAAACCCTATATGAGATGCAAACTAATGCAATTTTGAAAACCCTAGATGAAATGAAAACTAATGCAATTCCTAGATCTAGGGTTTGAATGGACTCCAAATTAGTAAATTTATAGTGCAAGAATGTTGGGTTCACCAAAATGAAACATAGAAAAATAGGGATGGTTGATAGGATAAATATGGGATGATGCACCTATCTTTCTATTTTCATTAGGAAAAAGAGATCCCCTAAGATAAGATTGACTTTCAACCCTTAGGTGAGTCAACCTTATGGAGATCTTGTTGTTTTTCTTATGCAAAGATGGGGTAAATCTACCTGAACAACACTTTAGGGAGAAAAACTAAAAATAGTAAATGAACTCAATTATGCAATGTGAAACTTGAATCATCAATTTAAAGCATAAAGCAATCAAAATCACCAAAAATTTTGTAGATCTGAGAAAGGAAAGTTTATGTGTACCGGTCACCAAAAGTGGTTGCTAAGTGTCCTCCTAGGATTTATTCGCCCTAGGGCGAATGGGTCTTGCTACAAGGATCCAAAATCTATTTTGATAAATCTCTTCTCCTGAGTCTACACTCTCGATTCCTCCATATTTCACAATCGAAAAGTAAAAAATAAATTCTACAAGTGAGTTTCCATATCTTGACAACTTTAACAACTTTGCAAATTTTCACTTTTGATCAATCTTCAATCCTTCTTCACATGCAAATATGCAAACACAAAGGGAGGGAAAATTGTTTATTTTTGGTGAATGGGGGTTTGCCTTAATCAAACCCCATTTTGGTAATTAAACCTTGAAATGAAATGAAACATGAATAGAAGGAATGGTGAATGAACAATGCTATGTTGCAACTGACCAAGTTTTACCCTTGACTGAAAATCCTTATAGGATTGAAGTATAACACATCTCTCTAAGGTCTTGATCTTGCATGACATAACTTGATTGGATGCTGATCATGATGCTTGATTTGATGCTTGAAAACTTGAAACCTGCATCACAATGTTGGGTCCAAAAAAATGCATAGATGCAAATAAATTTTGCATGATGCTTGAGATCTTGAATGCTATTGTAGAAGACTGATAAATCTACTCTTGAACACTTTTGACAATAATCTTTGCTCTTGTGAAGTTCAACTCTCAATTCAAATCTCTAGTTTTAAATTATAAAAATACCTTGTTTTTATATGTAATTTTCTATTTTCCCAACAATTAAACATCAAAGGCCAAAAATTGCAAATTCAATTTGAATCATAAAAATACCACCAAAAACATATTAAAAATTGAGATCCTAAACTTAAGGGGGGCCCATTTTCCCTTGGGCGAATGGGTCCTAGGACCTAAATCCAGGACACTCAATTTCTAAGGCAATTTAATTAATGTTTAAAATTGTTTAATACAAGTTTCCCTTATGAAAAAGGGGATTAATTAGGCTTTTAAACGTGTAATTGAGTCAATTAGAGGCTTAATTAAGTCCAATTAATTAAGGGACCCAAACATAGTTTGAAAATGTAAAGGTGTACATTTTCTGACACTGCAGTCTATAACTAAATATCTCCATGGAAGATTGTAGCAACTTAGGTGATCTTTCCACCCTTTCCAATGCATTTTCAACCTTTCGTAATGATATTCTCTTGTTTCATAGTAGATCAAGGTATAAATTTGAAATGGATTATTAATACAATATGTGTTAGTGATTCTTGTAATGCAAAATATGAAAAATGCATGGAATAATGAAGATGTAAAGACATTGGATTGAAGGCTAAAGTGAAATTAAGGGAGCAAAAATTTGTGACTTCACACATTGTGACAGTTATGGCGATGAGAAGCTTGTATAGTATGAACTTAACTACCTCATTGATGTTCTCCCTTGTTATGACATTAAAAATTGTGATGCCATTGATGCTTCCTCCACATGTATTTTCTTTCATGAGGATGAGTAGATTCAGTATGCACTCGAGGATGAATTTTTTGACATGAATGACACCACATAGACATGGATTTTAAATTTGAAAATATTTCCTTAGAAGAGTATAGTTTTGTAATCATATGGATGCATATGAGTTTTTCCTTTGGTTCAAGGTGTGAACTCTTCCCCATGCTGATAGCGTCACAACAAGGTTGAAGTTTTTTAAATTGAGGAGAGAAGAAGGATAATGTTGTAAGTTTGATACCATAAATGGTATGGCCTTGGAAAACACATAGAAAGGAGCACAATTCAACAAAGACAAATATGTAACTAATAGAGCAAGGGGCAGATTAAATCCATAACCAAGGTCTTATTGGTAGAACAAGGGATAGATTGTATCCAATCAATTGTACACTCATTTAATATGACAATTTACTACATAATATAGGTAGTAGACAATTGTAACTTAAAAGAAAAGGAAAATGAAAATTAATTGATCTATGTGACAAGAAATGCAAATATGTAGCTAATGGAGGAAGGGTTGAACATTACATCCACTGCAAAGGTCTCATTGAATGGAGCAAGAGACAGATTAGCCAATCATTTTTACACTCATTAAATAATGATAATTTGATACATTTAATATAGGTGGTAGGAAATTGCAATTGCCAAATTCTATTTTTTCCATTGCCACAGTCTGTATTTTGTCTCTTAAGAGGGTTTCTAGGATAAATATAGCATTCTTAATTCTTCATTATAGCAGTGGTTTCTAGGATAAATATAGTGTTATTAATCATTTTGAGATTTCCAAATCCACCTACATTCTAGCCAATGTAGAGTGAATCAATTTGTTTGTTTTTTAGGTCATTTGCTAAAAAATCAAATGAAAAAGAGTGAATTCCACTAACCATGATGGAAATGGACTACTATAAGCAATGTAAATAGAATACATATTCATTTTTGTGTTAAATTGAAATCCCCTATATAAGTTTACAAGAATGAACATCTAAATTATGTCATGTTTTTCATTTTTTTCTTCAAACTCCTAAGAAAATTAACTTTTTATGCAACTTCGATCTTATTCAATGTTGAATTCTATGTAAAACTATTATATTTAATAAAATTATGAAAGGAATGGTCTATATTGTCAAAAATAAACAAAAAACTCAATATAAGGATTTCAATTCTACAAAAAATGAATATATTACCTGAGATAATCAAATATGATGTAGAAACTTCAAATTATATTCTTCTACATTGTACAAAAAGTAAATTAATACTCAAAAGGAGATGGAGCAAGCATAATATGGTACCACAACAAGTCAACTAATTTTTATTGTTAGAGAAAGCACATAACTAGATAAAGGTAGAGGATTGTGGGCAATATCACAGCTCAAATCCCCTTTTTACCATTTTTGGAAAAGTCAATTTGGTGCTTTCCAAATTTGGAAAGCACCAAATGTGCTACATAAAAACCTTTCAATTTTGTGAGTGCTAAATGTGATGTTTTGAGGCTTTGCAATTTGGTGAGCGTCAAATGTGCTATATAGAAAATTTGTAATTGTGAAATCCTTGACCCTACACGAAGACCCACTAAGGGGGGAGAGAAGAGTGTGAGAAACCTAGAAGAGTAGCAAGGGATGGAGGGAGAGGCTTAATGGTCTTTAATGATAATGAAAAGGATAAGAGAGAAGAGTGGGAGAGACCTAGAGGAGTCGTAATGAGACAAGGAGTGAGAGATGTAGAGATGGCTAAGGAGAGATGGAGAGGTAGAAAAGGATTAAACCCTCATACCTCAACCCTCAATCTTGAGCCCTCCACCCTCTACCCTTAAACTCTCAACCTTCAAGCCTCAACCCTTAAACCCTAAACCCTTAAACCATCAACCCTTAAACCATAATCCCTCAACCCTCAACCCTTAAACCCTCATCCCTCAACTCTCAACCCTTAAACCCTCAAACCTTAATCCCTCAACCCTCAACACTCAAACCTCAACCCTTAACCCTCATACCTCATACATCAACCTTCAACCCTCAACCCTTAAACCCTCAACCCCGCAACCCTCAACCCTCAACCCTCAACCCTCAACCCTCAACCCTCAACCCTCAACACTCAACCCTTAAACCCTAAACCATTAAACCCATAACCCTCAACCCTAATCCCTCAAATCTATACCTTATACCCTAATCCCTCAACCCTCAACCCTCAACCCTTAAATCCTCAACCTTTAAACCAAACCCTAATTCCTCAACCCTTAAACCCTAATTTCTCAATCTTATAACCCTCAAACTTCAACCCTCAACACTCAACCCTCAACTCTCAACCCTCAACCCCCAACCCTAATTTCTCAACCTTATGCCTTAGACCCTAATCCCTTAACCCTAAACCCTTAAACCATAATCCTTATCCCTATACCCTCAACCCTTATACCCTCAACCCTCTACCCTTAAATCCTCAAACCTTAAACCCTAATCCCTCAACCCTCAATCGTTAAACCCTCAACCCTTAAACCCTAATCCCTCAATCCTCAACCCTATAACTTAGACCATGATCCATCAACCCTCAACCCTTAAACCCTAATCCTTATCCCTATACCCTCAACCCTCTACCCTCTACCCTCTACCGTTAAACCCTCAAGCCTCAAGCCTCAACCCTTAAACCCTAAAACCTTAAAACCTTAAACCCTCAACCCTCAACCCTTAAACCATAAAAACTTAAACCCTAATACCTTGACTCTCAACCCTTAAACTCTAATCCCTCAACCCTCATCCCTTAAACCCTCAACCATTAAGCCTCAACCCTTAAACCCTAAACCCTCAAAATTCAATCCTTAATCCTTTAACTCTCAACCCTCAACCCTTAAACCCTAATCCCTCAATCCTATAACCCTCAACATTCAAACCTTAAACCCTAATCCCTCAACCCTCAACCCTTAAAATCTCATCCCTCAACTCTCAACCCTTAAACTCTCAACCCTTAATCCCTCAACACTAAACCCTTATAACCTCATCCCTCAACCCTCAACCCTCAAACCTCAAACCTCAACCCCCAACCCTATACCTTAGACTCCAATCCCTCAACCCTCAACCCTTAAACCCTAATTTGTATCCATATACCCTCTACCCTCTACCCTTAAACCCTCAAGCCTCAACCCTTAAACCCATAAACCCTCAACTCTTAAACCCTAATCCCTCAACCATAAACCCTTAAACCCTAATCCCTCAATCCTCAACCCTTAAACCCTCAGCCCTTAATCCTTCAACCCTCAACCCTCAACCCTTAAACCCTCAACCCTAAAACTTCAACCCTCAACCCTAATCCCTCAACCCTTAAACCCTAATCCCTCAACCTTAAACCCTAATCCCTCAACCCTCAACCCTCACTTCATCCCTCAACCCTCAACCCTTCTCCCTCAACCCTCAATCCTTCATCCCTCAACCCTCAACCCTTAAACCCTCAACCCTCAACCCTCAACCCTCAACCCTTAACCCTCTACCCTATACATTAAACCCTCAACCCTATACCTTAAACCTTAATCCCTCAAATCTTAACCCTGAAACCATAATCCCTCAACCATCAATCCTAATCCCTATCCCTAAATCCTCAACCCTATACCTGAAACGTTAATCCCTCAAGCCTCAACCCTTAAACCCTTAAATCCTTAACCCTCAACCCTCAACCCTATACCTTAAACCATAATCCCTCAACCCTCAACCATTAAACCCTAATCCCTCAACCCTCAACCCTTAAACCCTAAACCTAGGCCGCCAACCATTAAGCCCTCCAAGAGCCCAACCAAGCCAAGTCTCATCAGCCCTCAGCCGCGAGCCCCAGCCCTCAACCATTAAGTCTAAACCCTCGGCCCTTAAGCCCTCAACCCTCAACCCTAATCCCTCAACCCTATACCTTAAACCACAATCCCTCAACCCTTAAACCCTAATCCCTCAACCCTCAACCCCTAAACCCTTAACCCCTAAAGCATCAACCCTTAAACCATATTATCTCAACCCTCAACCCTCAACCCTAATCCCTCAACCCTATACCTTAAAACCCAATCCCGAAACCCTCAACCCTTAAAACCTAATCCCTCAACCCTATAACCCTCAACCCTAATCTCTCAACCCTAATCCCTCAACCCTCAACCCTTAAACCCTAAGGAACAAAGGCAAGGTAGTGAGGGTGGGAGAGGGATGGGTAATGAGACAAGGAGGGAGAGGTAGAGAGGTAATGAGGGAAGGAGGGAGAGTCGTGGAGATTGGGAGAGAGAGAGGGTGGTCCAAGAAGAGGTAGTGATTGAGAGAAAGGAGATAGATCATAAAGAAACAATAATAGAGGGAGAGAGAAGAAGAGAGAGGTAGGGATGCAAGGATATAGATGGGGGTAAGAAGGGAAGGAAACATAGAGAGGGAGATAGGGAGAGAGATTGGGAGAGACCTAAAGAGTGGAGAAAGAGAAGAGAGGGAGAGTGAAAGGGAAGTATCAATAGATGAGTAACAAGCGATGGAGGGAAAGTACACATGGAGGGAGTGAGAGACATAGGGAGGAGGAGATAAAGAGGTGATGGCCTAGAAAGAGGAGGGAGAGGGAAGACGAGAGAGAAGAATGGGATGAGAGATAGAGGGGGAGAGGTGGATAATGAGACAAGGTTGGAGAGATTTGGATATGGGGAGAGAGAGAAGAAAGAGGTGAGGGATGGAGAGGGAAAGAGGTGGGTAATGAGACAAGGAGGGAGAGACTTGGATATTGGGAGAGAGAGAGGTTAGGAGGGAGAGTTAGCGATCAAGAGAAAGGGGAGAAATGGGTGAGAAACAGTAACAAAGGAAGATAGAATTAGAGAGAGGTAGGGAGGAAATGATGGAGATGGGGTTAATGAGGGAAGGCAAGGCAAAGAGGGTGGGAGAGACCTAGAGAGGGTTGAGAGAGAATAGGGTAAGTATTGGTTAAGAGGGAAGGGGATAGAGAGGGAGTGAAAGGTAAAACCTCGACTATCCATCATTGATCATAAACCATAAGCTTTAATCCTTATCAAAGTGGGGTAGTGAGAGACAAATAGAAAGAGAAGTTGGTCTTTTTGTCAATTCAATACATTTGGTGCTCACCAAATGTGTTGCATTGGGAAATACCAACCAAAAGGGTTGAATTTTGCCTCGGGAATCCAACCCAAAGGGTTGGATGACCATTTCATGCCAAGGATGTGATTTTCTAAAAGGGTAACAAAAATTCACACATTTTTGGTCGTGCTAACTTTCAAGTTTGTATGTCTTTCAATGTAAGTTTATAAAAAAATTGTGATGATGTTAGGCTCTCTCTTACCTATATAACCATTTTTTAACATTTTGATTATCTTAAGGTTTTCATCCATAACTTCTCTTGGTGCCTCCATTTTTTGTCAAAAACCAACCTGTGCTAGTTTTAGTATAGATTTTTTTCTTATTCATCAAATTTTGAAAAAAAATCACATTTTTATAAACTAGACTCCATTATACACATAATCGAAAAAAATGAATTTATTTTTTAATAGTTTTAGGGGGGGAGCATGCTCAAATTTTAGCTTTTCAAGATGTTTCAACTTTGAAAATTCATAAAATATTATCCAAAAGAACTGGGATAAATTACATGGTGTTAGCTAATTTCTCACTGTTTTGGTTTTTGAAATTTAAAATAAAAAGTTAATGAAAAAGGGAGACCACAACATATGTTATGCTATTTTTTTTTTATAAAAATAGGACCACTTTTGTTGGCCCACCTTTTTGAAACCCTTAATCTTCATTATTTTAAAAAAAATTAGTAGCGTAGAAAGTAGACTTGAATCACTTCAACTCTTGTTCTTGTTGCATCTTCAAATTTTGAGCGTAACTATCTTCATTTTCTCATGAACATCAAACTTTTCTGATTTCAGAAGAAAAAAAAGAAAAAGTGGCATCTTAAGAGTGATTTTTGTGTCACAACTTGGAGCACTTACCCTATAGTTAAATAATTATTTTAATTATTTAATTATTCATGCACCATCTCCTAAATTAAGTAATTATTTCAATTATTTAATTTATCTAAATTTATCCATTCTCTAAATAAATGAAATTACTTATTTTATTTATTTAGCCCACTTTGTACATGCAATAATAATTAATTATTTTAATTAATTATTAATCCTCTCATGTAGAATCAAAATCATCTTCTATCTAACACTTTATTCTAGTTCCTCTTTCATGCAATTAGTTATCTCCATATTTAGCTCACTTCACTCCTCATGAATTGAGTTAACTAATCCATCTCTTCATCTCAACAATCCTTCACCGTTGATCTTATCAATGCAACTCTTAATACTCACCATTCATTTGATCTAAATTTCTATAAAATAAAGCTATCAATCTCATTCTGGACAATCCAACCCCTTTCTTTGATATTTTTCTATCTTACATCTACATTGAGATTTTTGTAGATTATTGTCATCCATTAAGGTGAATCAACTTAGACATATAAGCTAAATTATATTTGATTTATCATTTAATTTCTATGTTCATCTTGTACTTCATTGTTAGATTAGGGTCTCTATGGTTTGAATTAGATAGTTTTGTGGTTGCTATCAATGATTCATGCCTTCCTCCTAATTTTCTATATCGACACAAAGTACAAGACCACAAATGGAAAGGTTCAATAAGGCCTTGATCCATGGATTACAATTCACTCTTATGAAAAGGGTTAAATAACTAAAGATGTTTGGAGATTCAAAATTGGTGATCCAAGAAGTAAGAGCTTAATTTTCTTATAGTGACATGTTCCTATTATACCATCATTGCCATGTCTAGAATTTAATCAAACAGTTCAATGCTTTTAATTTGTTGAATATTTGAGTCTTGATGCTAATTATCAAATGTTGAAGTTTACTTGCATTGATTATTGTCATTGATAAGATGTGAAAAAGAAAAAAACACTATTATTGTTTTTCCCTTTTATGCATTTGCTAAATTATAGAATTTAAAGTGGCACATCAACCATGGAGATATTATATTTATTGAAGTTTCATTAATTCTAAAATTATATTCCTAAATCCTTTTTGGCTTAGTATGTTATTTTTTGGTGATAAAATGAACTTTCCTTTAAAATATCTTTAAGTGAGTCTATTTGTTATAAATTAATTTCATAAGTACATCTAAAGATATTATTTAAATTGGCACCTTGCCCATGGAGATATTATTATTGTTTCATTAATCCTAATTTAATTATATTCTTAAATCATTTTTTACTTAGTATGTTATTTCTTAGTGTTAAAACCAAATTTCCTTTAAAATATCTTTAAGTGAGTTTGTTCTCTTATAAAGTTGAAGTGATATATTTTTATAAATTAATTTCATAAAGACATCTAAAGATATTATTTTTATTGGCACCCCGCCCATGGAGATATTTTTATTCTTGAATTGTCATTTACTTTTATGATTGAAATTATATACTAAATTTATTTTAGATTAATATGTTATTACTTGGTGATAATTTTTTTTGTTTTTTTAATAAAAATCTCTTAAGTGACTTTATTTTTATAAAGTTGAAGTGACTTATTTGTTTTTATTAATTTTATAAAGCATTTGGAAGGTTAAGTTATGACTCATTTATAATTAATTAGCCATTAACTTCAAGATATAAAAGGGACTTATAAATATAATTTAAGGATGAATTTATATAGAAATATTTAATGACACTTTTTCTTATGGTTAATTAATTTGCTTGAAGTATTCATGTTATAGTCATAGTCATATGTTTGATGATTATTATTATATTTTTTCATTGATTAGTAAATAATTCATGTGCATTTTTGCATGGTGGCTTGTTCCTTTACATTGTAAATTGAGAAATATCAAGTCTTGTTCAAATTGGTTTGTACTTCTATGAAAATTTTAACTCTACAATATTTGTAAATTATAATTTTCTCATGTTAGTCTCTAATAAAAAATTTTCATATCATGATGTATTTTACCAATGTTCTCTACATTTAGTATCTTGTTCTAATTAGTTTTATTTTCTTTATTAATTTAGTCTAGTTTTAGTTTTTTTTTTTCTCTATCTTCTTAAGAGTAGATGTGCTACACTTAAAAACAATACTTTTGCTTGAAAGTATCTAATTAATATTATTTTTACTCAAACTTAAACATATTTTAGTTTAGTCTAAAATCTAGAGATGCCAATTTTGTTTTATAACTTGCAACATTCCCTTAATGACATTGGTAATAAGTAATAATATTATATAGTGAATTAATTAATGCACTCTTTAACAAGAGTATAGAAACAATTCAATTCATAGTTATTTACATTAACAAATTGATTATATTTGATATTGGATTATAACTATCTATGTTTACTTTTCTTTTCTTTTTTGATATATAGAAGTGGTGAGAAGGGGCCAAACCCATAAATACATGAAAAATGGTCTGATACTAAACCTTACAAACCAACTTCGACATACAATATTACAAAATTTTGCAAAAAACAATATTACATTACATTGAGGAAGTCCTATCTATGTTTACTTATTGAGATAGTGTTTCATTTGTTATTGTCATTTGTAAGTTGATTTTATATTTTAGATTAAAACTCAATTCATGTACCTAGAATCTATTAGATTTTAAGTTTATCTAATTGAAATAAACTACCTTCTTTTCTTTTCTTTTTAATTTTAGGAGGTATCCCCGCGACCCAGCCCGACGATTCCCGCCAGTCCTTGCCTTGGGCTTATTTTTGCTGCCAAGTTGGGGAGCCAAAGGGGCGAGTTGGGGCGAGACTACCTTTTTATGCCTAAACTAATTCTCTAATTAAAAATTTATTTCAATTAAATTATTCTAATTTAATTTTAACCTTCACAATAAATAAACAAATCAATTAATTGAATCAAATTAAATGGTACATTTCTCATGAAAAGATTTTTATTTTATTTTTTAAATCAACTTCAAAATTAAAGCTATTAAACTCTTTGGAAATGAAAGAAAAATAAATTTTTAAAAATGGATCAAACTCCTAAAAATATCTTAATGTTTACGTCACAATGGCGTCTCTATTATTAACTCTCATAATTTAGAGTTTTAAAAACCCTAATTTATTAATAACGTCCACAGACGAATCGTTAATGGAATAATTGCTTTCGGCAAAATTTAACGTGTAGTGCCAAGAAAGTCAATAGTAGTAATTTTCAGTCTTAACGTCGGCCACATATGCACATAACGTACATATCACAAGAAGTATGTTCATAATCAGATTCTTTTCAAACCTCCAAAACCTCCCCATCAGATCATATCAATCCCTGTAACTTACTGTGCAATCGTATCTTTGATTTTACGTTGAAAGGCGTGCTCCTTAAATTCAAGGAATCGGCCACTTTATTAACAATAGAATGATATCGTGTGCTTTGATTCAAATTATGTTCGTGATGAAGAGATGTAATGTCAGTTTCAGGCCCAGGAATTCCGTCCATTTTATTTCTTCTGTGCTGTTCATCCTCTTCCTTTGCACGGAGTTGGCTTTTCATGGTGAGGATCTTCCTATACTTTCACTTTTGGTTACATAAGCGTGACTTTTCCAGTGATTTTAACAAATATGTTGCTACGATTTAATCTATAAAGTTCTCTAATTCATGATATGCTTTAGTAAACTTCTTTTCAACACATTTGCTGCTATGTCAATAACAACTCACAGACAGTATAAGGTTTTCTCTTTTTTTAACAGTAATATGAATAATTGTTAATGGCGATTCAGCCCTTGCTATGTACAATTCAGAAGTTAGTTTTTCCCAACTGTCGAACTATATTGATATATGTATGATTTGTCTTTGGATCATGTAATGACTTAAATGAGGCAGTTGCAGACATTTGGTAGTTGAGCTGTATGATCCCTTGTTTGTACTTTGCGCATTTTTTTGTTTGTTTGCATATCATTTTGATGATGGATCATGGAGTATGATCTGAAACGTTGATATAAAAATTGATACAGTTTCAATCTAAAAATAATTGACACTTAATAATCATGGACTGCGGAAACTTTATACTTTTAGTCTTAAAATTGATCAATAATTGATTGGGTAACTCGCTTACTATTTTTCATTTTCTTAAATAAGAATCTATTAGATAGAAGAGCCCACTGCCACAAATGGATCCCTTCATCTGATCCCTACCAAGCCAACATTTTCTTTGTCTTGTTTGCAGTGTTGTACATTGTTGGAGCTTCCTGGATTTGGAATACATCTTTTTGTGTTTTTACAGTGTAGGATGTATTGTTTACAATGATTTAGATTGTTCAGAGTTTCCCAGATCAGAATATCTGCTGACCTGAAACCAAAGAAAGCAAAGAAAATCTCTCTCAAAGGAATGCAATATAAATTGTTTCTGTTAAACCAAAAACATTTTAAATATACAAACCAGCCTACAATGATAATATCCAGAAATCTAAGGCCTTAGATTTGAGTGTTGAGCTCTTTTTTATTCTAGTGTAGATTTAGTAAGAGTGTAATTTTGTAACACTTATTTTATAGGTTATTTTTAAATATAAGTTAGTTTAATAGAAAAATAGTTAATTTTGATCAATAAAAAAAATATCAACTTTAATTTGAATAAGGTGAAAATTTAAGTGTATATATGTATATTGATATTTTTATATTATGATTAAAAAATTTATATATTTAAAATAATATTAATTTAAAATAATTATATTAATTAGTCTGATTATGCTCAAAGATGCACAACAAGAAGTTAAATGCAACAAAAGAATGCTAACAACAACTATAAAATTGTAGAGTAACTCTATGAAATTATTGTATTTGTGTGCATGGTTATTTTCTTTGAATAATCATAAAAGATAAAATATAAATCTAAAATAGATAACAAATATAATAATATAATCAAATGTTTATATTGACTTATATTTTTATTTAACTTACATACAATTTATATTAAATAAATCTATATCAAGCTATGTATATTAATAATTCAATCCATTTACAAACTATATTAACATATTTATATATCTATATGTAAAAAGTGTTTACTAGTATATTTATCTTATATAATTTATAAAAATAAAATAATTTAATATTAAAAGAATTAAAGTAAATTAAATAATTTTTAAGTAAAGAAAACAATTGAGATTTAATTGTTTTTAAAGATGTAAATAAGATATCTATATTATTTTTATAAAGTAAATTATAATTTAATTATAACTGTTATCACAATAAGAAATTAAAATATTTAAATTATTTTTTTATAACTAATAACATAAATTAAATAATTATTTGTTTTCAATAATTTGAAACAAAAAAATCAAATTTTATCTTTAAAAAAAATTAGAATAATATTGAAATGTGTGACTTAATGAGAGTCTCAATACTTCCCCTCTTTCAACATTATCTAAATACAATGAATGTTAAATGAACTATTCATATTTTATAAATTATTTGAAAAATAAAAAATAATAAATTTAATTTAAAAACTACACAGTTAAATATTATTAAAATATAAATAATTTTTTACGTTAAAAAATTATTCTTAATAAAAATGTAAATCTTCTAGTAGAATTTTGCATCTTTCATGTCGAACGAAAATGGAATATTTACTTTGTCCAAGTACAACTGAAAAAGCATAAGGGGACGAGTAAAAATCTTCCAGTTGCTTTTTAAAGGCAAGAATGCAAAAACATTCAGCCGACAGTAAAAATGGAAAATAATGGAAAGTCGGCCTTTTAAGGCCGTATTTATAATATTATAGGAATTGAACTGTGGTGGGGATCTCATCCATTCTCTTAGCTCACTGGTTCTTGCCCATCCTTGCAGGTGCAGAAGCCATAGGAGTATGCTATGGAAGGCTCGGTGACAACTTACCATCTCCAGTCGAAGTGGCAGCCATGTACACTTCCCACAGAATTGGCAAAGTGAGAATATATGATGCCGATCGGGAGACTCTCCATGCATTCCAAAACACAGGCATAGAAGTAACAGTGGGAGTCCCCAATGAGAAGCTTCCCTACATTGCATCCAGCCAAGACACAGCAAACCAGTGGGTTGCAGACAACATTCATCCCCACTTCCCCACAGTCCAGTTCAAATACATTTCAGTAGGCAATGAGATACTACCTGATACACCCTTCACAGCCAATCTCTTTCCCGCCATGAAAAACATTTACACTGCACTCCAATCATTGAATCTACAGACCCACATCAAGGTATCTACAACAATGCCCATGTATGTACTCAACAATTCTTATCCTCCCTCTGCAGGAACCTTCAGCCCTGATATCATCCCAATCATGCGGCCCATCTTGAACTTCCTTTCACAGACAAAATCCCCCTTTATGGCAGATGTATACCCCTACTTTGCCTACATTTCTGATCCCAAAGATATTTCTCTGGCTTATGCCCTTTTCCAAAGGCAGACCCCCAATGAAGTGGGGTACAAGAACTTGTTCGATGCAAGTGTAGATGCCCTCATTTACGCCATGGAAGCGTTGGGCCATTCAGACATTCCCATTGTTATTACTGAAAGTGGGTGGCCTTCTGATGGGAATTCTAATGGCGGTGCAAATGTATCCAATGCCCAGATTTACAACAATAACTTTATCAAGCATATTTTGTCTGGGCAAGGGACTCCCAAGAGGCCTAATCAGACCATGGAAGCTTTTGTGTTTGCCATGTTTAATGAAGATTTGAAGCCTGGAGACATTACTGAGAAGCATTTTGGGCTCTTTCAGCCTACCAAAGCACAAGTTTACTCTGTGAACTTTACAGGTTAAAACATTGTGGAATGTATTTTTTTCCCTATATTTTGTAAGCGCTCTCTAATATGTAGGCATTATAGTTTGACTTGTATGACAGGTCAAAGTCAGCGTTCCCAATAAAACTGTACTAAAATATATAAGTAGTGTAAATTTATGAAAATAAATGATGAAGATCATGAATAAGTTGATGTTCTAGAATTCTTTGTTTGGCAAACATCAATGGTTTTGTACTTAATCTCTACTCAATCAAAGGAAAGTATCTCAATTCAATGATAGATCCACAACTCTCAACTAGTGGACTTTGCCTACAAACCTGCCCTACCTAGATTTTGATCATCTATTTTCTTGCTCACTCTAATGATGACTATCTACTCTAGATTTTCTACCCAACATGTGGGACATACAATATTGATAAATAGATTTGCTAGGCTTTTGTGTGACCAAATCTACGAGGGTGTTGCACTTCAATTAATCTATTGATAAAAATAATAATAAAGACAACAAACAACTAGAATTCATATTTGTTACTCATTTTTAGTGCACCAAATTCAAGTGTTTTGCTATTGATTGCTCTTTCGATGCTCTAGGATAAGAGAAGACATATATGAATGAGAGATGGATAAATTAAGTGCAATTTAATGTCTTTAAATACAAGTACATAATAATAGATCTTGTAAATTCATACTTAGTCGGCCCTTGGAGGAAAATTCTTATTAGGAGCCAACTTAAATTTTGATTTCAACATTTAGAAAGGGGAGAGACAACTTCACAAGTGTAGGGACTATTCCATGATTGTTATCCCATTCCATCAAATCCTAAGAACAACCTAGTTCAAATCTCTTCATTCTACTTCTAACACATATAAGAGTTTATAATTTTGAGTCATGTTCCAAAAGTTTTGACCAAAATAGTGGATAACTATTGCTTGGCCATTACGTCATGCAAGTAGCAAAACCAATATGGGTAATGAATAGATGTGAATGCATAGATAAGTGTATTAAATGCATAGATAGGTTGAATACATCGAGACATGTGTCTATGTGGATAAGGTGGGAACATATGCATATGAATGTGTATAAACAAATAAGGCATGGATAAAGAGACCATACTTCACACAAAATTACACCATTTATCAACTTATATAAATGTATCAATACATTTCCTCAAAATGGACATAAAACTAAATGGGAAATAACATGGGTATGCAGATCTCATTATTAAATTTTCCCCTTTGAGGTGCATTTAAATCTTAAATAATCATCCATCTCAAAGTATGTAGCATTCACAAACATGCATGCACAATAAAGTAAAATATTTCTAGACACACAAATAATATGTTCATATTCAAGTCTATATAAAGTAATGGACCCTATTGTAAAGAAGAAATTAAGCTATGTGTTAATAGTTATATGTTGAGCATGCTTAAACTTCTATCATTTATATTGGTTGAGTTGGGTTGTAAAAATGCTAATTACTTTAAAATTTGATTGACATAAATACAAAACCAAACTCATAGCGTGGAAGAGAATTTCAAGATTTACCTAGCGTACCACTTGAGAATCCCATTGTCCCATAGATTATTGCATTGTGCAAATGTATGTGTGATGTGATGTAACTGCAATTATGTGCTCTAGTTCCAATCTTGTGCTATCATCCAAAAAAGTTTCAAAATTCAAATTTTTACTAGATATCAATTTTATCTAAACAATATGAAATAAGGACAACAAACTAGAGGATACTAGAATACACAAAAATATTAAAAAGTGATCTAAACTGTCCAAATCAAGGAAAAATAGTGGAATACACAAGAGAAGGAAAAGACAAAATGAAATCTCTATGGAAGAAGAGCTCCAATAAGACCTATAAATAGGGACAAGAAAAATTGTTGGGACTAGTTGGGAGCTTCCTAATAATGGTCAAGCCTCTAGTTTGGTCTTTCAACCTCCACATGTAGTCAAAATAGAGATATGAAATTAGAGCGTTTGTGTACTTAGCCTATATGTGTCTAGGACTAAGAATAATAATGATAAAGTAAATTTATAAGCATTAATCCCTAGTCTTCGATGAAAATCCCCTAATGCATATAGTAGTAGAAGAAGTATGTGATAGCTCCATAATGCCAAAAGTAAATAATAAAAATATTAAAAATAGTGAACAAAGAGAGGAGTATCAAATATCAAACTAATCTTCACAATAACACTAGAGGACGCTCACAAGGCCAAGGAGATGCAATATGATGCTAGACTAATGTAATATATTGTAGAACCAATGAGAATGCTAAAAAGTATTGTAGGAAGTCCAAGGAAGTTCCAAATTGCAAGAGAGTGTGAGTTCCATATTTGAAGAATGAGATGAAAGCCTAATAGACACCACAATATGTAAAGATGACTATTTTAATTCCAAAAACTAGGTGGACAATAATTACATGAGAATATTTGGAAGTTGAAGGGACATTGAAAAGTCAAAAAATCTGTGTTGTATATTTGTAAAGTCAAAGGGAATTATTTTATTATGTGGATATATATGCATCGATCTAGCATCCAAGTACAATGCACTTGGAAATTTCATAGGATGGGAATAAAGTATGACACAAACAGAAGGGAAACATATAAAAATACATGAAACATGGTCAAACTATACAAAAACACAACACGACACTAACACTAGGAGAAGGTGAAAGGCTAAGGATGGGATAAAATGAACCTAGAAACATGTTAGGGGTTACACACACTAAAGTTAGTCCAAAACATAACATGATAATTATAAGGTATACGATTTTTAACATTACATTTCCCCCTATTTTAGCATGTTGATGGCCCTAGGTGATGAGATATGCTAAAATACAAAAGGGAAATAGCATCATAAAAATGGATACTAAAAAGGACATGCAAAAAATATTCAAATAAAGAAACCATGCCCTTAGACTAAGAATCTATAAAACCACATGTTAGACAAAGAAAAATGACTGCAGACACACAAATAATGTTGTCTTCACCTTTATTATGTCAATCAAGTACACATTAACATATTATCGTCATCACCTAATCATCTATTCATCACCTAAAGCACACATTATCACCTTATCACTTTAAATAATTCATAATTATTTAATTAAATTAAACTACCATTATTCATCAATTTTATAAATTAATTATCCATATTTATCTAATTATTATTTAGGTATCCACACATTATCCATAAGTAAATTAATTTAATATTAATTTTCAGCTCATGTGATCAATAATTCAATTAATTAATTATCAAATAAAGTAATTCAATCCCACCTAGTTGACTACCAAGTCTAATCAATTCACCCAAACTTACTCCCAATCTCACTCATCAATCAAATCTACTTCACTTATTGGATAAGTGAAATAGTTGATTGATTGCATGAATGAGTGAAGTAGATTTGATCATTGCAAATAGTTAATAAGATAAAGAAAACACATTATCAATTTTGGTCTAGTTTTATTTATCATTTGACTCACTTTTTTCTTTCATGAATAGATTACCATCATTCTCTAACAAAGCATGACAAACCCATCAATTTGTTGCCACACAAATATACACACATGCCCACCAATTCAAAAACACTACATCATAATACCACCACATACCAAAATTTCTTCAATTCCCTTCAACAGCAAATACAATATAAAGACTTCATTTCATATGACATGATCTGCAAGTACACCAATGACATTGTCTTCCTAATAAACAAGTTCTGCACATTGATGGAGGTAATAGAACCTAAGGTTTCATGGATCCCTAAACTGACCTAAATATTAGGTTAAACTCCAACTATTTTTATGCCCACAAGTTG
>VDFB02300531.1:29733-96934 GCA_007258455.2 Sequoia sempervirens | reverse complement strand
ATAAGAACTAGAAGATAGGGATACAATACTAGGTTAAGTTTTCCTTTCTTTGGTTATTGTTTCAATTGCAATAAATTTGGACATAAGGCCATGGACTGTAGGAAAGCTCTGGTAATGAGAAATATTTTCTAGTAATAATGCATTTGCACCTCTATACAACTTTAATGTCATTTATTTCAAATGCAACAACTTTAGACACATTGCAAGGAACTATATAAGCAATGTTGTGAGTCCTCCACTATCGGAAAGTGGAAGAAGAGCTGCAAAGAGAAAAATTAATGAATTAGAAAAGGGCTGGATAGAAGCTATGGAGGAAGAACTGAATCAGATAATGAAGAATGAAACTTGGGAACTTGTCCCAAGGCCTAAAGGAAAGAATGTAATTGGAACCAAGTGCATGTACATAAATAAGCTAAATGAAGAAGGTGAAGTGATCTAGAAAAAGGAAAGACTTGTGTGTAACGGGTATGCTCAAGTTGAAGGCGTAGACTTTGGAGAGACATTTTCTCAAGTGGAAAGATTGGAGACAATTAGAATTTTTTAGCTCTTTCAACATTCAAGAACATCAATGTATACTAGATGGATGTCAAGTCAACATTCTTGAATGGACAACTTGAAGAATAGGTTTATATTGAACAACCATAAGGATTTCAATGTTATAATAATCCTGATTATGTTTAAAAACTAAAGAAGGCTTTGTATGGACTCAAGCAAGCTTCCAAAGCTTGGTATTCAAGGTTGGATGGATACTTGCAGCAACAAAGATTCTAGAGAGGAAGTGCAAATAGTAATCTGTACATAAAAACAAAAGGAGATCAATTGCTGATAGTTGTGGTCTATGTGGATAAAATTATTTTTGGAGGTAGCAATTACAACATGTGCCAAGAATTTCATAAGACAATGCATAATGAATTTGAGATGTTTATGTTAGGAGAACTATCTTTCTTTCTTCGGTTACAAATTGCACAATTAGATAAAGGAATTTTTATCTCATAACATAATTATAGCAAAGATATTTTAAGCAAGTTTAGGATGAAATATTGTAAATTGGTTGCAACACCTATGGTTACTAGATACAAGTTAAGTAAAGATGATGAATTTTCTCTGGAAGATCAGACTTTGTACAAGTCCATGATTGGTAGTTTGTTGTATGCGACAATATCTAGACCAAATATTATGTAGGTAGTTGGAATAGTTGCTAGATTCCAAGAAACACCTAAAGAGACTTATTTTAAAGCAGTAAAGAGGACATTTAGGTATTTGAAGGCTACTAAAGATTTTGGACTATGGTATCCAAAGAGTGAAAATTTCACTCTAACTCCATACACAGATGTAGATTGGGTAGGATGTGTTGATGACCAAAAGATCACAAGTGGTGGTGCATTCTTCCTTAGTGAAAATTTTGTGTCCTAGTTGAGTAAGAAACATGAATCAATTTCTCTATCTACAATAGAAGCATAATATATTGTTGCAACATCATGTTGAACTCAAGTGCTTTGGATGAAGTAGAATTTGAAGGAAATGAAGATTAAGTTTGAAGACCCTATCACTATTCTTTGTGATAACACCAGTGCAATAAACATTTCAAAGAATTTGGTGATGCAATCAAGAACAAAGCACATTGCAATCAAGTATCACTTCTTGAGGGAAAAGCTTTAATGCAGACATAGAGGACCCAAACCCACTCAAAGTGTCAAATTTCCTTCAAGAGGCATCTAACAAGATTAAATGGATCTATTAGACCAATCCAAACAACTCCCAAATGTTTGAAATCAATTAGAGGTAAGATTTCCTACTTTCACCCTTACAAACCTAGTAGCAGTGCAAAACCAGTTTTAGGCCCTTAACTCCAAACCTTTCCAAAATAGTTGAAAAACCAATGGATGATTTAGACACCCATTATAGAGTTACAAAACATATCTTAAACCCTTAGATGTCCCCATTGGAACAACTTTGAGAAATCTGACCTTTCTACTGTTTTAGGCCTCCAAATAGGTAAATTTATAAAGGAACCCCTCCAAGATTGCAACCCCAAACCACAAAAATTGGAAAAAGTCTTGAGTTATGCTTAAAAACCAAGGATTCACCAGGTCTTAGGACCCCCAAAGCTCATTTTGACCCCTTACTCAAAAACCATCCTTTTTGCAAGCAAAACTCTAGGGTCTATTGTAAATCATATGTCCCGATCTCATATAGACTTAAAACCACTTGATTCCTTCATTTTTCCACCTGCACATGCTCAAAAAAATGTCATATTATGCTGCCCTCAAGTTTTTTATACACTTTCTTTATAAAACCTCACTTTTTCACTCTTTTCCACCCCTTCCTAATAGGGTTTTCAACTTCCTCCTCACACATATCTCCTACACCATACTCCTCAGGTACAAAATATTTATGCCCCATAAATCACTCCATAGGTTTGCTCCTATCTTCTTCACAATCCCTTCAAACCTGCTCCAAGTCACTTGCATGGAAATCTTCCTCCAAGGCACTTTGTACCCTTCATGCTTTGCTTTGTGTTGGTCTTTCCATGCTAGATCCTTATCAAATGGATCTTCTTGCTGCCTTTTGTCTTCATTGACACTTGCAAACAAAAATTTAGTACACAAATCTATACATCCATAAATTAGTATCTTTGTTCCATGCTCTTCCATGAGCCTTTGCCAACTACACATGTATCTCTGCCCTTCAACTCTTCTCTAAACAATCTTTCTTAGGTTCTTTATGCTTAGAACCATCCCCATAGTAGCATACATCTGCCACACAATAAAATATGACAACCAAGGACAATCCCCTATCCTAACACTATATCCCTCAAACTCTTCTTCTCTAGGCTTCACTAGGCCACTCACCATCAACACTCTAGTGTCTCTCAACACTAAAACTTCACTCATCCTCTTTTTTTCATCCTCTTCACCATTCAAGGTGACTATAACTACCTTTTTCTCTTCATACTCTTCAAACTCTTTCCCATTTTTTCTCACTCTCTCATGCCATTCACTTTGGCTCAATACAATCTTTGACTTCTTGTCCTTCTCTGACTTTTTATCACCACTGTGATCTCAGATCCTTTGTTCTCTTGTCCCTTCAATGGATGAATTTTTTTCTTCTACTCTTGACTTTTAACATCTCTACACTTTCATTTTCATTTACCATCAGACTTTGCATCAATCTTACTATCTCAGTTACCTTTGCATCCTTTGACATGCATTCCTCTATGTTTTCTGACTTAAATGCCACTGTTTTAGCAGTACTTGGCTGCTCCTTGTGCTTCTCCTTCTTCAAGGGACATAACATTGTTCCCACTATGAGTTCTTCACCCTTTTCAAGCCTTCCATGGCTTCCTATCATCCTTTCCTTTTTTGATACTTCCTTTTTATGGGTTCTTTCATCCTTCTTGTCATCACATGCTTGTTGCAACTCAAATTCTTTGTCATCAGTCTCTTGTTGCCTCCCATTACCCTATCCGTTCGGTGGACATTGCATTTCATTATCATTGACCTCACTAGGCCTCTCTTGCCTCTCCATTGACAACTCTTCTTCACTCTTACCTCTTTCCATGTGTAGAAACTTAGTCCCAAAGCTCTCCCTTTCACAAACCTCTATAACAGACCTATGCTTTGCTGCTTTATCCTCTTTCGCTTGCATTTGCAGAAACTCTAACTTGACTTTGTCTTCACCACATCCTCCATCCTCATCTTGTACCTTCAAGGTCTTTTCACCTCTGACCTTCACTTTCTCTGCTTCCCTTGTGTCCTTAAGCTGCCCTATTTTTCCCAATGCTTCTTCATGGCACTTTACTCTATCCATGGCATCTATGCTATGCTCCTTTGTTTCTCCATTATTCTCTTGTTCCTTTTGTTCTAGAAACTCTATTTTTCCACACATTCCTATCCTCCTTTGTGCCCCATCATCTTGCAAACAACTCAAGGTATACTTTTTCCCATCCTTTTCAATTTCATACACATTAAGTCTTCCATCATGTATACCAAACCTATCATATTGCCAAGCTCTACCTAGTATCATGTGACAATCTCTTATAGGCATAACATCACATAGTACAACATCTTTGTAAGGACCAATATGAAAATCTACAAATTCTTGCTCACTAACCACAATATTATGACTATTATTTACCAAATATGCCTTGTAAGGTGATTCATGGATTATCCTTGTAAAATGTAACTTTTCAACCATTTCCTCTGAAACAACATTATCCAATGAACTTGAACCAATCATTACTTTACATACCTTTCCTCTGAATTTGCATTTGGTATGGAATATGGATTGTCTCTACTTCATTCCTGCATACATTGCTTGGATTTCTTTGAACTCCTTCACTGGTTGCATAATGGCTTCTTCCACTCTTCAACTTTCAACTTGCAATAGATCTACTTGCTAGCTCTGATACCACTTTGATGCAGACATAGAGGACCCAAACTCACTCAAAGTGTCAACTTGCATTCAAGAGGCATATAAAAAGATTAAATGGATCTATTAGACCAATCCAAACAACTCCCAAATGTTTGAAATCAATTAGAGGTAGGATTTCCCACTTTCACCCTTACAAACTTAGTAGCAGTGCAAAATCAATTTTAGGCCCTTAACTCCAAACCTTTCCAAAATAGTTGAAAAAATAACGGATGATTTAGACACCCATTACAGAGTTACAAAACATATCTTAAACCCTCAGATGTCCCCATTGGAACAACTTTGAGAAATCTGACCTTTCCACTGTTTTAGGCCTCCAAATAGGTCAATTTACAAAGGAACCCCTCCAAGATTGCAACCCCAAACCAAAAAAACTAGAAAGAGTCTTGAGTTATGCTTCAAAACTAAGGATTCACTAGGTCTTAGGACCCCCAAAGCTCATTTTGACCCCTTACTAAAAAACCCTCCTTTTTGCAAGCAAAACTCTAGGATCTATTGTAAATCATATGTCCCGATCTCATAGAGACTTAAAACCACTTGATTCCTTTAGTTTTCCACCTACACATGCTCAAAACAACATCATATGATGTTTCCCTCAAGTTTTTTATACACTTGCTTTGTAAAACCTCACTTTTTCACTCTTCCACCCCTTCCTAATAGGGTTTTCAACTTCCCCCTCACACCTAGCCTCTCCCAACTTCTCAGACCCTCTAACACATTAGGATACCCTTAGAAATGTAGGAACAACCAAGTTCCAACTCTTAGATCAAATTCACCAACTTGCATATTCTAGCCTTGATTTCAAAGGTCTAAACTCATAATTTCATCAGAGCAACATAAAGAATCAACCTTATTGGCTCCACCACAATTGTAATCCTATTCCTAACCCTATGTCTAAACATACAGGACCATTCCTCTGAGTTACAGTAAGCACAGGAGGAGGAATGGCCTGTTTAATACATTAAGGACTTCAAAATACCCAAACCCCTGCTACAGACCAGCAAAGAGAAATCAACCACTAAAAGTATTTAGACTCAATGAATGCCTTTAAAAATGGATTTAAAAGATATGTAACACCATGCCACACAAATTAAAAACATTTGAAGGCCTGGATCTATTGTACGGACCTGTACACACATAAGAATTGCATAAAAAACTTAGAAATTAACTGAAAACTAAGTTTTTTTATTGAGATCTTGAAAAAAAAACTCTCCAACCACCTTTTCTCAAGCCTTCCAAAGGATTTTAAATATAATTTCTCATCAAAAACCAACTATAAATTCCAATAACCAACTATTCAACTACCTAGACTCTTTACATACCTTAATTTTGCACTATTTGACAATTTATTGACAATTATTACATCATAATGAAAATTTTGAACCCAACTAACACTAGAACCCCCAAATACATTAAAAGTGGTCTTATCAAACCTTTATTAATATGAAAGACTCAATTTACCCCCTATTTCCTAGACCAACCTACAAATAGTGCATTTTTGCAATTACATGTTTTAGGTGCTCTTGCACCAAGGTTATAGAGAAAGAGGTACAAGATTGGAGTATATTGATACAAAGGAGCAAGTTGTAGACATATTCACAAAGCCACTGCTTAAGGAGACACTTTATTTTATCCAACAAAATTTGGGAGTTGTTGCTCCCTCCTCTTGAATCAAGAGGAAGCATAGGTTGAGGGGGAGCTTGGTCTCCCTACCGCAAGAAGGCTTGGTGGTCTTATAGAGAATTTGAACAAAGATAATGAAGCATGGACTAAGGGGGAGTCTATCTAGGAAACATGTTTTTGAATTGTAGGAGAAGGATGTGGATGCATATGTCAACATTAGTGTGGAAAAGTGGTGCCTCCTTGCTAGGGGAGAATTGTTGATCCTTTTCCATTGATGTCAAAGGGGGAGAGAGTGAACTCAAAATGATAAATTGTGATGTTGAATTGATGAGTGAGTGATGTTGAATTGCTCATATAAAGAATAATGATCTCATAATGCTATATCTTCCATAGGGGGAGAAAATTTTACAACAAATAAAACATTCTAAAAGTTGGTGATGGTCTAGAATTTTGTTGGTTTCCATCAATGAAAAAGGGGGAGATTGTTGAACATAGGTTGTCATTGATGTCAAAGGCTGTCAATGATGACATAGTTTCCAGCTAGAAGTTTGTCAAGGGTATAGGAGTACTTTGAATTAGCATTATGTTCCCCTTGACTTAAAGTGTTTTATGTCAAAATTTCAATGTGTTTAGTGTTGGTAATTTTAATATCAGGATACAAAATCAAGAAATATATATTATCAATTGTTTTTGTATGCTTGCAATATCTTTCTTGCATCTATTATCTATGTTTGTGGTGGTTCAAAATTCTGTATCGGTATGTTTTTGTATAAGGATATCTTTTGGGTAGAGAGATTTCTTTGGCAATACAATTATGGTCAATGTTTCTTTCATAAATGCATTTTTTCTATGTGGTTTGAAAGGAGAGTATGTCTACACTAGGATTAATAGATTCTCAAGTTTGCAAAGGATATATTTAACATGAAAAAATATTAAAGTAGAAAAAGGTTCTTTGTCTTTGTATGTCAACCAGTTGAAGTTCAAGGCATGTACTATAATAGCTAGTGTGCAAAATTCAAATCTTTCATGTGGTGTTAAGATAGGACCTAGTTAAGGTCTTTGTGGTAGAGCATGACATCAAGTTATTTTGATAGAAAGAAAATTTAATTTTGGACCATTGTGTAGTACATGTTTCATGTAATTTGAATTTACATTTCTTAATAGTTGATCAATTTTATCAATTTCTGCATTTATATCATTCTCCTTAGAAATATTTCAATCATATTTGCATTAGTCTTGAGTGAGCCATCAAGGTTTTTGGTATACCTCTCTCCTTTTAGGTGCAAAACCCTAGAAGTGCAAGAGAGCCCCTCATTCCAAAAATCTTTGGTTCATTTTGGTGAATCTACATTTAGAACATTCTATTTCTAATTTAAAGTGCATTTACACCCTAGGAATAACTTACATTTCCTTTTGCATTGTTTCATTTGCATTCTAGGGTTTCATACCTTTCATTAGTGAAAATCTCATTTAAGCTTACATTATTGCACTTTATTTCCATGAACAATAGTGAAATTTTGTATCTGTAATTTAGATTTTCATTGTACAACATATAAGACATAAGCATCCATCAAAAAATTTAGAAAAACTTAAAAAATACCTATACTGGGACTCAGTTGCCACCCTGGGTGACTTAGTCCCAATACACATTTTGCATCACTATTTTTAGAATTCAATTTCTAGTTTCTTAAGTTGTTGTTTGTCTCGGTTACTTTTCTGTTTCAATTTAGTTATCTTCCATTACATTGAAATCATTAGAACTAGCATCATTTAATTTCATGGCAATTATGGATAGCATTATATTTTTACAATTTTTAATTTCAGCATTAGTTTCTAGTCCATTTAGATCAGATTTATCCAAAAATGAAAACAAAAACCTAAATACATCAAATGAAACAATACACACAATGCTTCACTTTAGAAAAACTATATTATCCAAACCTTTTAGTAGTGATGAATTGGATATGTTAGATGAAGCCCTCTAGGGCTTCCTCTCACTAAGTTCATCCACTAAGGATTGTCATGAAAAACCAAAACCAACCAAAGATAACTTACCTTGCAAACCTTTTAGTCATGATGAATTTGATATGTTAGATGAATCCCTTCAGGGCTTCATCTTACCAAAGCCATCCATTGAGGTTTGTTGTGAGAAACCAAAAAAAAAAAATATGTCAATGTAATTCAACCTCAACTCATCCTTTACCAACCTTCACATAAGCCTCAACCTCCACCTAAACTTGAGTTTACCCTTTACCCACCTAACCATGATGTTGTTGCTCACACATATAACACTAGAAATAATTCACAACCACAACAACCCACCCCAACACCCTTACCTTTTCCCAATTCCATATTGCCTAGTGCTCCTCGATTAAATTCACACATTAGGGAGTATGATATTGTTGAGAAAATTAAGAATAATCTTGCTAAGGTCTCCCTTTGGGACCTAATTAAGAATTCACCAAACTATCACACTATGCTCCAAATAGCATTGCAAAAAATAGTGGTTCCTCCTGGTACAAATGCAAATGATGTGGAAACTCTAATACAAGGAATGAATACAGTTAATGTAGACATTACCTTCCATCAACATGAGCTCCCTCCATTAGAATTAAGGAAGCAAAATGAAGCCTTTAAGATAATATCCCAATTCAATTGAATAGGCATAAAAAAAACCCTTGTTAACATTGGCTTTGCCCTTAATGTGTGCAATGTGAAACTTCTAGATAGATTAGATGTGGATAAATCACAAATCAAACTTGATTCCTTATCTATTTGAGGATTTGATAATATAACAAAGCAACCTCTTGATGTAATTACCTCACCTATTATAGTCAGAATGGCTACCTTGCAAACTCCTATCATGTTATGCCATATGATCTTTCATACAATCTTCTTTTGGGAAGACCATGGATTCATGAGATGCATGTGGTGCCTTCGACCCTTCATCAAATAATGAAATATGTTTATAACAATTTTTTTTATCAAGTTGAAATAGACCCCAAGCTTGAAAGTTGCTTACAACTTGAAAAAGGAACGACAAGTCCTCTGAACACTTTGATTCCAACATCTCACATAGAACCTCTTGAGATCAACAAACAAGAAGAAGAACCTATGTCTAAATTGCTATGTGATGATTGAGGATCATTAGAATTCACACCTTCATTTATGGGAGAATATATAATCACATGAAAAGAGGATGAAAAACAAGAACAACTAACAATTATGTTAGCTCAGAATTCGAAAGAACCTTCCCAAGCATCTACCTCATCCACTTTGAAAGAAAATACAACTTACACAACCAATTTTGATGAGATAGATTATCAACAACCGCCTAACTTGAAGAAAATGGAAAGACTTTATGGAAGGGGTTATGAAATTATAAAACAATTGGGATACAATGGTAAAGGATGTGGAAAGAATGAACAAGGCATCTGAGTCCCTATATAACATAATACACAAGAGACAAAGACTGGTTTGGGATATTCTTTTTCTAAGATAACAAAAGCAAATCAACGATCATCACTAAACATAAATACCATCACATGTAAACCAAGAACCAATCTCACAATAAAGTGCCCTAAATTACTTGATATGGATTTACCGCCATCATGGGAGTATTTTGAAAATGATGAGGCTTTGAAACAATGTTAGGTGCTTATGATAATATATCTTCTTCAAAGAAAAAAGTTACTTGTGCTATGATCAGTACCAAGCAAAAAGATATCAACACCAATGAGAAATACACAAGCATGGAACCATATGATCTTGAATTTCCTAAGTCAAATCTGCTTCCCTTGGGAGATACAATTGATATACCAATGGACATAGATGATAAAGAAAAAGTCATTAAAATAGGAAAGTTCCTTGATGATGAAGAACAAGAGGATACTACAACCTTGCTTCATGAATTTCTTGAATTATTTGCTTGGAAATATTTAGACATGCTAGGAATAGATCCAAAGATAGTGACACATAACATCATTCTTGCTGAAAATGCTAAGCTTGTTCGACAAAAGATATGAAAAATGAATCCTAAAATAGCCTTGTTTGTTAAAGGAGAACTTGAAAAATTTCTTGATGTAGGTTTCATTCGACCTATTGATTATTTTCCTTGGATCTCAAACATTGTTGCAGTTACAAAACCTGACAATTGTATTAGGATGTGTATAGATTTTTGTGACTTGAATAAAGCCTCTTTAAAATATGATTTTCCCCTTTGTAATGTTGACATGATAGTGGATTCAACAATGAGACATTCTTTGTTGTCATTCATGGATAGATTTACTGGATATAATCAAATCCTCATTAACCCACAAGATCAATATTAGACAACATTTACAATTTTTTGGGGGATATTTTGTTGGGTTATGATGCCTTTTGGGTTAAAGAATGTAGGCCAAACCTATCAATGAGCCATGACATTGATATTTCATTATTACATACATAAAATCTTGGAAGATTATGTTGCTGACATCCTAGCCAAATCCTTAACATGACAAGACAATGTGAATTTCCTTCAGAAGATCTTTGAATGGATGTGCAAATACAACATGAGATTAAATCCAAAAAATTGTGTCTTTGGAGTAGATAGTGGAAAACTTTTAGGGTTTATCATATCTCACAAAGGCATTGAGGTTGACAAAAATAAAATTGATGTTATAATCAACATGCCACCTCTTATAAACATTTCCCAATTGTGCACATTACAAGGAAGAATTCAAGCCATCCATCGTTTTGTCGCATCCTTAGCCAATTGAATGGTACCTTTCACACATCTCCTAAAAAGGGATGTGCATTTTGATTGGAATGAGGATTGTAAATAGGCCTTTGAGAATTTAAAGTAATACCTTGCAACTGCACCTATTTTACAACCCGCTATGCCAAGCAAACTATTCATCCTTTAGATAGTTGCATCAGCCCATGCTCTTGCAACATTGTTAGCTCAACAAGATGACATCGATAAAGAACATCCTATTTATTATATTAGCCAGACTTTAATATATTATGAAATGCGCTACACACCAATTGAAAAAAAATGTTTGGCTCTTGTATTCACTACTAGTAAGTTGGAACACTATTTACTAAATGCAAAAATACAAGCAATGACAAAATTTGATCCTCTCAAACATCTTTTTAATAAAACAGACTTATCAGAACATCTAGCTAAATGGGTGATGTTGTTGAATGAGTTTGAAGTTAAGTTTTTTTCACAAAAAGCAATCAAAGTTCAAGCCTTGACTGACCACTTAGCCAATGCTCCTTCTCCTTTAGCACTACCTAGCAATGACTCTTTTCTTGATGATCACAATGTGTTGACAATAGAGGTTCCTAAATGGGAATTATATTTTGATGGATTCAAGTGTAGAATAGGCTCTAGCACTAGGGTTATATTAATTCCACTCATAGGAAAGCCTATTCCCTTGTATCGATTAAATTTCCTATGTACAAATAACACAACTGAATATGAGGTGTTATTTGCTAGATTACATGTTGCTTTAATCATGCATGTCAAAGATATTAAGATCTTTGGTGATTCACAATTAGTGATAAAAAAATGGAGTCTACCAAGCTAAACATGACAAATTATCAAAATATAAGGATCTCATAATGACCTTGTTGGAATAGTTTGAATCATTCACCATTGATAATATCCCATGAAAAGATAATCAACATGTGGATGCAATGGCGAGTGAGGCCTCTCTTATATCACCTTGAAAGATCCTTCCAAATACATCACATTTACTATTCGCCCCATCATGAAACCTTCGATAACTGATAAATTTGAAGAAGTGTTCACAAAAACCAAGGACAACTTGAGTGAATGGTATGATACCATATATAACTATTTAAAATATGGTACCATTCTCGAACCTACAACAACAAACACTTGAAATCGATTACAAAAAATAGCAACCAAGTACATAATCCTTGCCGATGTGTTGTATAGAAGGTCCTTTGATGACATTTTACTTAGATGTCTTAGGGATTTTGAAATGACTATAGCACTTGAACAGGCCCATGTGGGCGCCTGTGGAGTTCATTTTGGAGGAAGATCCTTAGTGAAAAAACTCATTCTTATGGGATACTATTGGAGAAATATGGAAAAAGATTGCTTTGTGTATGTTAAGAGATGTCACAAATGTCAAGAACACAACAATTTGATTCATGCTCTTGCTTCTGAGCTCCATGCCCAAATCCCTATTTTGTCGTTCTCTATATGGGGATTGGATCTAATTGGAAAAATTTCACCACCTTCTTCCCCTGGACATACATTTATCATTACGACAATCGAATATTTTACAAAATGGGTAGAAGCTATTTCCCTTCGATCCACCACTACTGATGTGATATGTCATTTCATATTGGAACACATTATTGCCCGCTTTAGACTCCCTTCCACATTAATTTCCAACAATGGAATGCCATTTAAGAATAATGATGTGAAGAAGTTCCTAGACAAATTTCATATCCAACATCACTTTTCAACACCGTACTACCCACAATCTAATGGTCAAGCTAAAATCACTAATAAGACTCTCAAACAAATCCTCAAGAAAACTATTAACAAACATCACAAGGATTGGCACACACAATTACAATATGCACTATGGGCCTATCGAACAAGTGTTTGATTATCTACATGAACTACACCCTACAACCTTGTCTATGGTACTGAGGAAATCATGCCCCTGGAGTTAGAAATCCCTACATTAAGGATTTCTCTTCAAGGTCTTATCGATAACAACACCTATAAGGAACAAAGATTACACTAGCTTGAAATGCTTTATGAACAACACATTAATGCTCTTGAGAATCTCCAAGCTTACACTAAGCAATTACAATGTAAACATAATCATCATGTCATCCCTAGGATATTTAATAAGGGTGATTTAGTCTTGTATGAAAATCAATGAAACACTATTGTGGACTACGCTGAAAAAGGAAAATTCAGTCCTAATTGGTTAGGACCATATATAATCAATACAAGTTATAGATCTGGCGCTTACACATTAATAGAGCTAAATGGTACATCCCTCAAAGACCCTATCAATGTTGCGCATCTACGTCGGTATTATGTCTAATCCCTTTGAATGGTATGAATGATAAAGCAGTGTTGTTAGAAGCTATCAGATTATATCCTATATGCTTTCACATTGCTTCATTCTTAACAAACAGTTATGTGCGTGTCTTGTGTCTTGAGCACTAAAGTAATTATTTAATTTACTTTTATAGTTTCTTTAGGTTTCATAGTATTCAAATTCATCTTGTGTGTTATGTTAAGTTGGATCATAGGTACATTTAATTTAGCATAACATACTTAATCACAATGTTGTATCTAAGAGAAACAGCCGTAAGTTTTAATTAGATCACATAAAATATGTTAAAACATGAAGACATTAATTAAATAATTTTACAAAATTTATTTAATTAATCACATTTTCATTTAACATTTAACACATAACAAGTAATAAAACATCAAATACTCATATATATATATCAAATTTTTTTGTACATGTCATCAATGTATACAATCTCACTAAGGTCTGTGACTACCTGATCCCTCGGGATCTGGTACTCGCGATGGTCTGGTAGTAGGACATCGGGAGATGGTAGTGTGCAATCATGATTGTGATCCACTAGATTTGAGAGAAACTCTAAGCCCTGTATCTATCCAAGGGCCTCCCGATGTTCCCCTACTATATGATCCCTTTTCGCCTGTAGTTGATCTACCTCTGCCTCTAGTCTCTCAACCTCTCCTGGGGTCTAGGATGACTATTCCTCTGTTTAGCAGACTTGTCTCCTCAAACTCTCATATGCTACCCTCAATCTCATGAATGGCCTGAGTGACTCTAGATCCTGCTCCACAATAGGTGGGGGCACATAGTCTGAATCCATCACCTCCTCATTGATAGATGATGGCACTATCTTTGTAGTTGCCTATTTTTAGAAGTATCGATAGTATCTCGGGACTCCTGCAAGGTAGAAATAGTAAACGATCAATACACATCATGATATATATATAAAGCATAAGAATTAACATAAAAAACATACACAAATTAAATATCATCACCTATATCTTTGGCACGCTGAGAAACATCAACCTCGTCCCGTGTAGGGGGCATGGAAGATGTGCTAGCTCCTCCATGACTATGGGTACTGATGCCTGCTACGACCGCTGCTCGTGATCTAGTCATATAAATGGGTGAGGGATCTCCCCACTTGTGTTGATCCTTAGCTGCTACCTCATCACCCTCACTCAAGCATAGCTCCTCCTCCTTTTCCTCCTCTTGGTCATCCTCATCCTCATCCTCATCTCCTTCATCCTGGCCATCATAGTTAGGATATGCATCCTCATCATACTCCTCATCAATGACATCGGTAAATATGTTTGCAACCTTGTACCATGTCTCCTCAGCCCTATCCTCTCTATCATCTCCCTCATCTGGAAATGGTCTTGCATCTCCTATAGGCTCATCAATTAGAAATACAAGAGCTAGTCGTGATACTATCCACCACTCCTCACAATCATCTGTGGCACCAACGTCATTTGCATCAAAGACCAGAGGCTCATCATGATCTGAGTACTCAAAGTCGCTCTCGACAACATTGTCTAAAGTGAGCCGTACTGTATCACCTGGTCTCTAGGTGCTCTGCACTGATCTCCTAAAAAAAGGTCATGCCTTTGGTGGTGTCTGAATCTGCCCAAATTGCCGCATGGCCCAATTGTACTAGAAAGGACGTACTATATGGTCATGTCAACCAAACAAAAATCTATCTAGTTGTAACCTCCTCAATTGTCTCGTGTGATATGGCCATTGTAGTGTAAGTTAATAAGGTCTCCAGAGGATCTCGTCCTCCTCCAGTTGGTCAAATCTCACTCTCCAAAAGTGAAAATCCTCGTACTACCACAACCATCATAGAGGATAGCTAAAGGTCTAAGGATACCCCACCATTGTCAGACATGGGAATCTGGTAGGTTTGGTACATGTGATATGCTCAAGGAACCAAACTTGTATAAGTGTACAATGTACCATGTTGTCCACCTCCCAAAAAAAAATGGTCCAAGATCATAGTATAAATGTGCTAGGATACAACACCCCATGCGTATATTGTCCTGTGCTCTTCCATCCTACGTATCAAGTGTACTAGTCCTTCCTCTAGGTGCGTTGCATGCCCATATGGTATGAGTACTAGTGAAATTGTGTGCATCATAATCCATCTAACCACCAGGGCTCATGAATATAACATCATTGAAAGATCAATCCGTCCTCTCACCTGCTCATCATGCACTGGCCCATCTAGGAAATACTATATGTCGGCCTTCTGCTCGTAAAATTTATGATCTCTCTAGAAGCGTATCCACTCTCTCCGAATAGGAACTCAGAGGATATGGTGGATGTCCTCTAGAGTGATCGTCATCTCACCAGTTGGAAGGTGGAATGTACAGGTCTCTACATTCTAGTGCTTGGCTAGAGCCATCAACATTGCATCATGGTACCTCATGGAGGGCATGAGGTATGCCCAATATATCCCAATACCCTACAAGTACTCTATGTCCTTTGTTGAAAGTACGAGGGCTAGATCTCTAAGAAAGATAAGTTGTCTACCGCCTAGACGTTGACACAAATAGGTAGGTACCAATCAATAAAGAAAAAATACACCCTATAAGCAATCTCAAATCTTTAAATTTTATATTATCCATCATAAAAGTGTGCTAAAGTCCCTTTAGTGTCCTTTCCTAAAGGCCCTAGACACTTTAGAACCCTTTTGGGTCACTTCGCGAAGAAACAAGACATTTTGCAAACAAAAGGGACACTTTGCAAACAAATGGGACACTTTGCGAGCTTTTTTCTAGGATCCTAAATTAACCTATAAATGCGTAAAAAAATCATCTGAAAATAATTGCATAAACACTAAGTGAAGGTAGCAGAATCAATTCACCTCATGTTGATGCTTGCCGCACACCACCTGGTCTCGTTGCACATCCAGTCTTGTAGGCTCGTAGCCCTGTTTGCTCGACATCTTTTACTATCCTCTCATCACTCTCAAGCTACAAGAGATAAAATGAAAAAGTAAGTGACAATTTACTTCACTTTTAGCTCTTATGTATAAAATTACGGTTTTTACTACATTAAGGTTAAAAAGTACTTTTTATTCAAATCAACATAACGGGTGCTAGTGAACTCTATTTTTGACGCCGTTTGTTGCTTTGGAATCATGATTTCCTTCCTGAAATATCAATCATCCATTTTTATACAACATGGTGCTTGGAAATTCCCTACGGTGTGATTGGTCCTATTTGATGTGGCTAGATTGCTACCTTGATTCCACCTCCATAAAGAAAGCAAAATCAAGGGGGGGAATACATCTACCCTCAAATTTTATTTCTAGAAGTTGCATAAGAGGATTTTTGGACAACCAATGAATTCATGTTGCAGGATGCAGTTCTTAATGTTGTGGTTTTGTAGATAACTACACTAGGGGCTTCATTCTCCCACCTTATGAATGAGTATCCTTTTATGAAATAAAGCGTACCATTTAGAGTCCTTTAGCTTGCATATGCACATAAAGTCATATGGGCACTAAAGTGGGGGCTAAATGTAGCATAGAAAATTATTAAATCTTGAAGAAAGAGGTAATTTCACGCTTAATTTGGACCTATTTTGGTATGCTTGCATTAATCACTCCTTAAACTTACCATTTATAGGCCCCTAAGACCCATTATTTTGGACCTTGAGGCTTATTCCACTCAAAAATCATATAAATCCCAAAAAATAACAATTAAATTATTCAAGTTTTAGAAAACCCACCTTAAAAACCTCAAGTGGGACCCACTCGCCACCTTAGGCGAATGAGTCCCCTCTGGTGGGACTAAGTCATCCAGGGTGGCAACTTAGTCCCTTTTGGGGGATTTTCAATTTTGAGCGGGAAAATCACTGACCTAATTCAAATTTCTAATGGATGTCAGCCTGTGAGGTCTAAATAATGCTTAATTAGGTATGACTGCCTATAAATATAAGTTTTTAGGTCATTTTTCACAACATCTAATCATTTTTAACAAACAAATTCAAAAGTCAAGTGTTGAATATCTTTCACAAGAAGATTCATAAGTCTATCTATAGCAAAGTTGAAGCTTTAGGACAACATTCAAGGGTTTTTACAGGTCTTCAAGCTCACTTTTTGTCCAAGATCTTGCATTACAAAGGGTTGATCATGGATGCCTATGGAGAATCATGAAGAATTATAGGTTGAGGAGATGCAAGAAGCCATCAAATCAATCCTAAGGACTTATTTTCTAAGTGATTCCATCTTCCATTTTCTCTCTATCTTTAGCCTAAGGAAGGTTTTAATGTCATTAAGATTCTTTTAAAGTGATTTGGGGTCTCTTAAAGTGAGTTTGTTCAAATTTCATCCATGCATCTTGTTGATGCCTAAAAGTTCCAAGCAATAGCCTTATGGAAAACTCAGTTAATGGGGGGACCAATTGCGCTAAACTGAGTGACCTCCGAGTTTTTTAAAGAATTCAGCTCCTTCTATATTTGGGGATTTGGAATGGGAAAAGGAAGCATATATATAAAATAAAGATCTAACCTAAGGTGATGTGCCAAGATGTAGGTGTGGGCATGATAAATCTTCCTTTCATATGGGATTTAAGGGTCCGTTCAACAATCTACATGTTCGAAACTAACATATAGCATAGATGAAAAGCCTAAGAAGTTTATCAAATAACATAAAATAACTTTCATACACATTTACTGAAAAGAAGAGTCCAAGACATGGTTTGAATTAGCAAACTTATATTGAAATTATAGAAGTTTTGAAAATAAAGTACTCAGTACAATAGCAACACAGTATAATGTTTTGTCAACTAGCTAAGAAATAGAAAGGATGAACAAAAATGGCACAGTTTGTGAGTCTTAATACAATAATCTAAAAACAATACAAAGGCCTGGTGTCTTTCCACAATTTCTTTGTGTATTTTCTGGACTCATTTTCAGAAAGTTGAAGGATATATATAGAAAATCATCCCACCACCTGAGAGCCAATAACATAAAAGATTCCTTGGTACGAGCAATGATGTCTGTTGCAGTGATTTCCCATGGCCGTTTCAATAGAAAAGATTTTGAAACACAAAATGCAGTCACCTTCGAACTAGATGCACCCCCCTATGAATGATGACTGTGGTCCCAATGTGGAAGCAACAAAATTCTCATGTAGACAAGTGTCACTTTCCCATAGAGTTGGTTAGGACATAGGGCGACAAGACAGGGCTTGTCACTCATTCTTCCCTTCCGGCATTGAAAATCCCCACGGAGAAGACACGTGGAGAAGTCTTAATTTCGAGCGTTGACTATGGGGTCTAACAAAAGGTTCCTACGAAATTATGCTACATGGCATGCAGGCGGAGCTTGGTAGAGAGACAAAGGGGAGTAGGCTCACAAAGGCCCACATTGTTGACATGTGGAGGCATGGCGGGGCTCGATAGAGCAGAATAGGAAGAAATCCTTCCAAGGAGCACACATTAGACACGTGGAGGAAGTGGGTGAAGCTCTTCAAAAAGGAGCCTAGAGATATTTAAATACATGAGGAGCGAGCCGAGACCAAGCAAAACAATATCATCAAACTGAAGGGAGCTCTAGGGATTTTCAATCCCTAGCTTTTGGTGACTACCAGGGGCATTCTGCCTATGGAATGGGAACCCAAAATTTTTGGTTTGATGACCATAGCCTTATTCAATGGGAAATAGAGTTAGAGCTTTGAGATCATGGTCTATAGAGGCATTCAGTCAGCCTTAGATGGCATTGATATGGCGCATAGATTCTCTTGTACCTCATGCAAATCGATTACTTCTTTGAAGATCAACTTCATGGATATCCTAGTCCTGGAATCAAGCTGAAAGAGTAGCTGCACTATCTGATGGGTGACACCTTCAATGTCCTCAGCAGTAGGGGGTTGACTGAAATTATGAAAGGTAGACAAATTTTGTTGCTTCTCCTCAATTTTTGTTGTGATATGCTCTGTTGTGGCCACTGAATCATCAAAGAGAAACAGAGAGGGCAAGCCCATCTGAGTTAGTTGGGAGAAATTTTTCTGTATACTATTCATAGTTTGACTCAGTATTGCCAAGCAATTGCTGGTGTGGAGGATGGCTACATGACAATGGATGAATTCTTTTTCCTTCTTGGTAGCTGACCTCCAGTCTTCAATCCATGCCTTTACTAGGTCCTCATTTGCCACCGTGTATAGCTTGTCTAGTAACTTCTCCACCTTAGGCACCTTCTTTGCAATGAACTGTGGGAACTGTTCAATTTTTCCATGAACCTCTATGCTCAGACTTGCCACTTCCACCATGAATTAAAGTGTTGGTTGAAGAGTCAGACAAAAAGTCTTGACTTTTTCCCAGTAGGAGATATATAGTGTTCATGCTACTGAAAGGAGATCCGACTGAGTAGTAAGGGGTTGGGGAGGATTCTTCAAAGCACCAATTTCCATCTCCATTGACCCAATATCTTGTGTTAGCTCCTCAATTCTCTTGTCTACAATAGAGAGTCATTCCTATAGGGTCCCTAACTCGACAAGAAATTATTCCTCAGGCTGGCCTTTGGTTGTGGATTCTTTTTCCAAGGAAAGCTTTACTTCTTGGATCTCCCTCTCAAATTGAGCTTTCCGGCCCTAGAACTCCTAATCCTTTTGCTGCATTTCTTTCTCTAATTGAATTTTCTGTTGTCGAAGCTATTTGGGCTTTTGTTGCATTTCTCCCTTCGCTCGAGCCAACTGGTCTTGTAATTCTTGGTTTTTCTACTATAGTCCAGCGACCAAGTTGGGATCCTAGGATTGGAACTTTGCAAGTTCTCCCTAGAGTTTAGTTGTCTCTGCCTACACTTGCTGAGACAAGCATGCAAATTTTGCATCCCTTTCCTTGTCCTTCTTCAGTAGGCCCTCCATTCTTTCCTTGAAATTATTAAGTTCTTCTTCCTTCTTCTTCAGTTGGTGACCATGCTTGAGGAATTCAATAGTCACAACTCATTTGGTTTCCTCCATTAGCTCAACTTTGTCTTACGACCAGGCTACACACAAATCAATCCCTACAACATGAATTGTGTAATCTTTGAGTTGCATCTTGCCTTGCAGTTTGATGGTGTTTAGATGCATGGTTGTGAAATGCAACGGCTATTGAACTTCATTGAAAAGGGTTTGCATGCATGGCTTGGCCGAATTTGCAGCACCTTTTACTTTCCTCTTCTAGACTCTAATAGCTTGTGCTGCTTCTATTTTGTTGCCTTTTGAAATACATTTTGCTATTGATCTAATCAACTCACCAACGAAGGGTGCACTGGGAGGAAGAGAAAAAGGGAAAGAGAGATTTGTGGTCCTATCTAATGTCTTCTTTGGTAGAGAGACTATTATTGGGGAGAATAGGGGAATGTTATACCAAAGCCCAATCTGAGAAGGAGCGGAGGGACTCATGGGGAGCAGCAGTAGTAATGAAGATGTAGCAGATTCCATCTGTTGGGTAGGCTGAGTCGAAGCTGACACAATGGGAGCAAAATGAGTAGTAATGGCTATTGCAAATTGGGCTCTAACAAAAGGTGGAACAAACCACGGGGGAGTAAAATCTATATGTCCGACCTTGGAGAATTGCAAGAAACCTCCCGCGACCATGGCAATAGAAGTAGAAAAAGAAAGGCTGACACTCAAACTAATGGGAGGCATAGATACAATAGAGGTAGGAGTAACCAAATATTGTGTAGCGATAAGAGGGGGAGAGAAAGATACCTGAGGCATGAAGGAATCTAATCCTTGGATCGTTGCAAGTTCCTATGAGCCCTCTCTATAGGTTGCATCCATGCGTGACCTCTTATCAGGTGGAGAATTTTCCACCTCTATGACCTCTGAAGGTTGTTGGGATACCCTAGATATTTTTGAAACCCATTTGCATGGTAGTGAGGACTTTTACTGCGATGTAGTCACCTACACTTTCAGTGGAGCTTTACCAGGTTGCTCCATCGCTTTTCTAGTTTTCTGTGTTGAGACCTTTTCCACCTCCTTTCCCTTCATTGTATATGTCTTAGCTGCTTCTGGATCTATATCCTCATCATCTCTTGCATCAGTATCTTCATGCCCTTTTTTACATAGATCATTGAATCTTTCATCCTTGTCTGCTTCCTAGAATGGGGCATTAAGGCATCTGGTCTCCTAACAATAAATCCAAAAGTTTAGAATTTTTTCCTCACTCCACTGCCAATGCTTGACCAATTCATTGCGAAGGGTGGCCCCCATTTGGCGCTTCTCATTGGGTTTCTCCAAAGGGAAATATAAAGAGAGCCATGTCATCCTCTTATCTTCAGTAGGAATATAGGCTAGGTCCATAAATAGATCATCCTCTTCTAACTACGAATTCTGTCGAGCTTCCCAGTAATGTCAGGAGCCGTGAGTCACCTTAAATTATTATCAGGGTTATATTGCCACTTGTCACAAATTAATACTATCCCCAAATGATCCAGCTTTGCTTCTATTAGACCATGTGTCTGTTGCTTTACCATTGCTGCCGTTTTGAAGCTCAAAGGGAAGAAGAAAAAACCTTTCTACTTCTTTCCTTCACAAAAGTTGTTGTCGATAATTGATAGTTTCTGAAACACCTCGAGGGCCAATACCTTATTTGTGATGCATACCAGGAGCCAAAATGGTTCGTAGGTAAAGCCATGTAGCCTAACAAATGTGAAATCCTCCCCGAGAAACCAATCACAAGGAGGATGGAAACTCTACATCCACCCTATTTGCTCAGTAGAAAGCCGATAAAGCTTTCCATCCTCACTAAAATCTTGCAAAATTGGAGTCAAGAAACACTCTAAAAATGCATAGTAATCATAAGTTGCAAAAAGGAGGGGAGTCCACATAGAAACTAGCCTTATTACTCCATTCTCATAAAAAATAGCCAAGCCCATACGATTTCTAAGAAATTCAGGGTTCTAGTGCAAAAACATGTGAGCAAGGAGAGAAGAAAACTTGAACTTATGTTGTATGTTGTATTCCTTGATCTGGCTCAACATTTCTCGAATGACGACTTCCATGAAGTCATACCAAAATAAAGAATGTTGTCTCCTCAACTAAAAACCTAGACCCATTTGAAACTCTTCCACATACCTGTCATTGTCCATGCCGTAAATAAAAGCCATCATAGAGAAGGCCTCCTACAAGTCCGAGTTAAAAGCATTGTGTGTGACCATAATCTATGGCGAATTTTCTAAATCTTCTTTAGCCCTTTTGGTTTCTCGGTTATAAAAGTCCAGGGTGAGATCTTTGGTCCTTCATAACTCTTCTGCTCTTTCTGGAGTGAACGTTTCCATCCTTTCCACTCTAGAGCCCCTTCTGATAGGGATTTATAGCATATCCCTTATAGCCTCCACACTGATCACAATCCTCAGTTCCCAACCTTCAAAGGTGCCAGTATCTGGGTTAAAATGATGAATGCACTCATGAACTAGTTCCAGGCAGTAATGCACAAAAGGAACCATATACTATGGGAGACTGTAGAACCATAGCTTGTACACCAAATACTCTTGGCTAGTAGCCTATTTCATTCTCTCATAGGTTGCTTCCCTAAGGCTCTTAGGGTTGGTTTTAAGGATAGGGTCATGAATTTTATCCCATTCTTCCATTATCAGGGTCTGGTCCCTATGAGCTTTCTTATCCACGGCCTACGTGTGGATCCACTTTGGCTTCTCTGGTATCCCAGGAGAAGTGCAAGAGATGTTATAAAAAATGTTGGCCATTGGAGCCACATGCATGGCGTCAAATAATCTTTGGGTCACCTCTCCTTGTGCTTCCCTATGAGGATTCTGGGCCATTTCAGGATTTTGTGGACCTTTGCAATGCTCAAACTTTTTGCAATTCACTTGGGTTCTTTAGCAATTCTACACTCAAAGCTCTTTGCACTAAATAGTGTACCCAAGAAACTCTTCATAGTGTTGTTCCTTCTCATGCAACACTTATCCTTTTCTTGAATTGGAGTTGTAGACAATGGTTTCCTTCTTGCAATAAATTCAACATGTACCTCCAACTCCTTCGTTCATGTGAAATTAATTTTTTTCCTTTTCGAAAAGACATCAATTCATAATGACGATTAGTCACTATGTCCTACGACACAATTTCCTGGGAAATTGAGCCGATGATTGAAGGGATACAAAACATTTCGCATGCTTTGCAATTAATAACCTAAAAAGAATGATTAGGCCAAAAGTGTAATGAGTACACAGGAAGATTGAGTTCATCCTTGGAGAAATAAAAAATGCCCACATTATGACACATTAGCACTTGACTGTGCAGATGATCACTTGGGACTGTCACCGGTTTTAGCTAATTAATTACTCCTTAACTTCACACACAAAAATTAGTACACAATAGATGCAACTGGGTGGGATTCTCAAGTTTGCTCTTGGTGAGATTTTTGAGTTGGATTTTTATGGGATTTTCGAGTTAATATCTGATTAGCATCATGCTTATCGCACACATGTACCTCAACTATTTCTATAAGTAGACCCTAATACAATAGATAAATTGCACTTGTTAATTGGGAAAAATTGGTATTTGGTAGTTGGGTAGAAATAGGCACAATGAATACTTCAATTAGGCTTACTATCAATAAGTCACATACAACATTTCTAGGTGAAATTTCTAGCAGGCATCTGAAATGCATCACGAAGAACAAACATTCTTTGGAAATCATAGCAATGAAGTGGATATTGGGGAGGGATTGCATAGAATATGAGGATAAATATAGGGTTAATAATGACATTTGCTCCCATTTTTTTTCCTCTTTGCTTGATATACAGGTACCCAAGTCGATGATCCTGTGATTCACCATGGAAATCTTCCTGAAGCACTACCTTGGTGGCCTTGGAGAAGTTGTGACAAATGCGGTGTATGGCCTTGGACTCCCCACATCGAGTGATCTCCATAGACACATTGAAGAGGATGCAGTGGTGTCGTAGGTGCCATTCCTAAGCGGGTTCCGCATTATGTTGCTTGGAGAGCACTACCAGAGGGTTACTCGTGCTTGCCACTTCCTGCTGCGCTGCTACAACATGGTGTTGTTCTATGACATGGAGTGGTACACAAATTTTAGAAACCTGGTGTATCCTCCATCGATTGCCATTGCTATTGTTGACGCCCTTGCTACTGTTAATGCTCCTGCTACTATTGATGAAATTGTTCCTGATGTTGTTGATCCTCCTGCTGCCCTAGTTTGAAGAATGAACTCCCTTCTCCCATTTTTTGTATATATTCCTTGAAAGAATTTTAATACATGCTCAAAAAACTACATAGTATATATATACTCAAAAAGTATGGTTTGAGAGCCATTTTGCAATGTAATATCAAAGTATATAATACCGTATAATGAATATAAAACTTTTTAAATTAATTTTCTCTTTTGCTTTCTCTGATTCTTGCATTATGAGTTCCTTTAGAAAGATCGGCTGAAAAAAAAAAAACACAAAGGAAATTTACATAATTATATATCTACACTAGAAAAATGATTAATGAAGCTTAATTGAACAATTTGAGGTGAATCCCATTAACTGGAATTCCCAATGCTTCTTTTTCCATATTTTCTAGTTCAAATGTGTTATGCTGCTTGCATTGAATAATGCGAAAAGGGCCTTCCCATAAGCTATCAAAATTTCTATGTAGGCTAGGCTTTGTGGCCCTTTCGTTGAATTTTAGCACTAGTTCCCCACATTTAAGACCTTGGTCGAAGGTCTTCTTGTCAAACCACCTTTTAACCACCTGTTGGCGATTATTCATGGCTGTTAGGGCTCTTTCTCTTTTATCCTATACCTCCAACAACTCAGCTAACTGGACCTCCATGGCTCCATTACGTTCAACCTCTAGAGACTTGAGCAACTATAGCACAATAATTTACATGGAGACAGGCAATAGTGCTTCCTTCCCGCATACTAGCTCATACGATGAAGTCTTAAGGACTTGTTTAGGAGTTATCCAGTCTACCCAGAGCGTTGCCCAGAGGTTCTTATACCACTCTTTTTGATGCTCCAACTTGATTCTTTTAATGAGTTAGACTAAATTTTTATTAGTTGACTTAGCTAGATCATTTCCCTATGGATAGTAGTTTGAAGATGTTTTTAAGAATACACCATGATTGAGTGAAAATTGACATACCTTTGAGCCCAAGAAAGCCTTAGTGTTGTCAGAGATTATGGTCTTTGGTAGGATGAATCTCATTACCGGTTCCTTGAGAAAGTTCACAATCTCTGCCTCCATCACATTCTTAAAGGGCATGGCCTCGGTCTATCTAGTAAAGTAGTTTGTAGCCGTGAGGATCCATTTGTATCAAATAATGGAAGTGGGGTTAATCATCCCAATAAAATCCAGGCCCCATTGTGCAAAGGGTTCCTTGGTAACTATTAGAGTTATGTGCATTACTGAGTTCTTCCTTCTCCCTGTGAAGAATTGGTATTTCTTGCAGGCCTTAACCAAAGAGTGTGAGTCATTAAATAGTGTAGGCCATAAATATCCAAAACACATAATTTTGATGGTGGTGGTCTTTGCAGAGAAATGTCCGCCCATGAGATTGTTGTGAAAAATGTCTAGAATTTTCTTTGCTTGCTCTATGGTGACGCATCGCGAGAGAACTCCATTGAAGTTATTTTTGAAAAAGACTCCTTTGATAAAAGCATATCCACTATTCTGCAATCTATAGAATCTTCTCTTCTGAGAAGGAAGGCATGTCAGGTATTTCCCAGTTTGCATGAATCTCATCCGATCTGCCAACCAATAGCCTTCAGACTCAAATTCATTTGTTAGAACAAGCCCAAGTTGTTCCTCTTTAGCTACCATTTCTTGATCATGCACCAAATGCTCACATAGTCCTCTCCCTCAGACAGTCTTTGTGGGCCTGGCCTCAATGTCATATTCTAGGATCTTAGTAATCCAGTTGGCCCTTTTCTTTGTGATTTCTCCTTCCATAATGTATTTCCGCACACTGGAATGTGCGACATATACTACCACCTTGTTGCAAGATATGAGGTGTTGAAACTTCTTGAGCCCCTTAACAATGGTGAATTATTTCCTTTCAATAAAGTTATAACTCATTTCATAATCCTTTAAGGTCTGGGAGTGGAATTCTATTGAATGTTCTCCCTTTCCTTCATCATCCATCTGGGTCAAAATAGTAGTAATGCTGGATTTTCTACTAAATACATACATTATGAAGTCCTTTGATAGGTTTGGATTTACCAACACAAGAGCTAAATAAATAGCATCCTTAACCTTTTCAAAGGATTATTTGGCCTATTTTTTCCATTTGAACAATTGATCCTTCTTGAGCATCAGGGTAATAGGTCTAATTAATCCTGCAAAATCATAAATGAATTTGCTCACAAAATTTACCTTTCCTAGAAATGATTGAACTCCCTTCTTGTTGAATGGTAAGGGTAGTTCCCTGATTGCCTTCACTCGCTCTGAGTCAATTGCAATTCCATCTTTGGAAACCATGTGTCCCAATAGTTTTCCTTGCAAAACTTCGAAGACATATTTTTTTGGGTTCAAGGATACCCCAAACTCCTAGCATCTTTTAAAAACCATTTCTAGATGATCAAAATGATCACCTTTAGACTTAGAGAATATAGTTAGATCATCCAAGTAGATTAAGATAATCTTGATGATCAATTCTCTAAAAGCAATATCCATTTCCCGCTGGAAGGTAGCTTCCACATTTGAGAGATCGAAGGGAATTTTCATGTAGGAAAACGTTCCCCACGTGGTAGTGAATGCGGTTTTGTGTCAATCCTCCTCTTTTACCTAGATCTAGTTGTAACTGGAGAAGCCATCCAACAGAGAAAACATTTTCAATCTGACCACTGTTTGCAAGATAGACTCCATGGAGGGCAAGGGGTAGTGGTCCTTTAGGGATGCTCTGTTTAGGTCGCAGAAATCAACACACATGAAAATGTCTCCATTCTTCTTTGGGACAAGAACCAGGTTGGACACCCATGTGCTATGTTTAATTAAGAAGACGATTTAGATTGAATTAGCTTTGTCAACTCCCGAGCCATTAGTGACTCAATCTTTGGATTCACTAGCTTCTACTTCTGGTGGAAGGGTTTTGCTCCTTCCATTAGCTCTATAGTATGCTAGATGATTTCGAGATCGTATCCCTTGAGGTCATCATATGACCAAGCCACTACTCCATATTTTTCACAAAAATGGATGAGCCTTTCTTTATCATGTTATGGGACATCTTTTCTGACCTTGAGCTTCCTTCCGTTTCCAACCTAAAGATCCCCATAGTCGCTTTTTTCTGCTACAAAATTACTCTTGTCATTTGTTGCATCATCACAATCGAATAGGTTTTCAAGAGTGACCAATCCTTTTGGAAGATTGTTGGACCTTAACTGAATAATTTTCCCTTCATAAGCCTTGAAAATTTTTGGTTGGAGTTGCTCAGTGAACTACCCTAACTATTGGGTGAAAGAGGCGATGTGTTCATCACTTTTAAACACTTTCCAACTCTTATCATTATCTAGGATTTTTGGTCAAAAAATCACTTGTACAGAGTGTGTTATGAATTAGGTCAGGAACAAGATCAAATTGAGATCCAATTGCTGCTATGCGATCTGCATCTGTATTTTTCTCTTTGGGCACTATCTAGATATTGAAGGCTTCAAAGCTTTCAATCAGGTCCCAGACTCTATGTCTATAGGATCTCATGCAGACATTCCTGGCTGCAGAGAGCCCTCAAACTTGATTGACCACTAGCTCTGAGTCTCCAAACACCATTATTTTCTTAACACCCATCCGTTTTGCAATACTTAGACCTTGCACTAGGCCTTCATATTCAGATTCAATGTTTGAATAGGTGAACTGAAAGTGAAAAGACCTGTGGGTCTTTTCATTGCATGGGGATGCCAAACATATCCTGACCCTGGCACCAACCTTACATCTTGCTCCATCGAAATGTAGTGCCCATAGCTCCGAGGCTTGACCACTCTCAGATTCCTTCATGACCTTCAAAATCACTTGATCTTCATCATATATGACATAGGTTCCCAATCCGGTGGCATGATATTACCGAAAGGATCAATGTCTATATATTCACTCAAGAGGACCTCTTCCTGATCAGTCTGGTCTTCGGTCACCTTCTCATCCTCTAGCAACTTAGTACAATACATTTCTTCCTTGGTGATAGAGGTATGAGTGGCCTCAAAGTTGATCATGGCTTCATCTGCTGCATGTTCTGAATGCAAAGGTTCAGACACTATCTTCATTTTAGCTCCATGTTTGGTTCTAAGGATCAAGTAGGACCAATCCAAGGAAATATATCCACCTATCTTGGAAGTGAATTCTTGGGATAAGCAAAGACCAAACATGGGGGGAATGTCTATGATCACGGTATCTTGTGGAACTGTGATACTAGGGTAGGAGAACATAGTCAATGGAGGTTCTTAATGACACCTACGGTTTCAACCTTGTTCCCATCAAGCTGCATAACCCATTTATGCTAAGCCCTAAGGCTTCAACTATCTACTTGGGCATGACTCTGGTACTAGCACCAGAGTCAATCATAGAATTGTGCAACAAATTCTTACCCACAATAAGAGCTAGGAAAAAAGGTTTCGATTTCGGCTTACCTCTAACTTCGGTAGCGGCTTCCTCTGCACTATTTTTGAGGACTTTGGTTGGAGGTGATGGATCAACAACCTGTCCTTTGAGTGATTGCTCTATTGGCTCTATGCTTGCATCTTCGATTAGGGCCTTCTACAACAATGAATTCTACTCTAGAATAGCTAAGATATCCCAAAGAGACACATTAGTAGAGGAATTCTTCAATTGTTCCACCACATGGAATGGAAGAAAATTCAAAGGCTTTTGTTCCTTATCCCTATTATAACAATTTCCCTTCATGGCTGAAATTGTTGTGCAATTGCGGAGGTGCTAGGAGTTTGTTCAAAGACACTTTTGGGTTGCGGGTCAACCGGTTCACCTGTGAATCTCCTCTTAGAGTGAGTGTTATAGTCTGATTACACTTGCAAGGCCTTGGATGTGGATGCATATTTCTAAACACCGCCTCTTCTTCTTCCATCCATGAGAAGAGTGTGTGATCCAGAGCTATATTTGTCTCTTTCTCTAGGGACATTCCTTGCATTTGTGCGGTGAGTACCGCATTTTCCATTTGTAGAGAGGCATATACATAACCTCCTAAATCTGACACCATTCCTTGATTGCATTGTTCCACCACTCTTTATTGTAGATTTCGGCGCGAGAAATTTTGGGGCATATGTGATTTGTTATAGGGGAAGCACTAGGGATTGATGTCATCAACGAGATTATTTTTCTCTACTGTTAGCTCTCTACTCAAGCTTGGGTGAGAATTCTGTAGTGGAGTAGGAACAAGCACCATCTGATTACTTATTTGAGTCTGTGGATTTGTGCGTGAGCCTCCTTGGAACTAATTTTGCTGGTAGGAAGATTTTTCACCTTGATAATTTTGGTAAGTTGGCTTTAGAGGCATGGATTGGTTCCACTTGATGGTAGTTATTTCATTTGAGATGCTTCACAACAACTCCTTGAAATTTCTCATCTCATATTTTGAGGAGTTAGACATAGAAGCAACACCCTATGACACGCTCAGATACACATACATAGATTGGGGAGGAGGGGACGCATTGGTAGATGGTATCTCTTGGGCAGGAATCAACAACTCTACAAATATAGGCATAGTGGGCCAAGGAAGTAACTTTCTGGCATCGATAAAATTATTCTCTCCCTAAACAACAACACTATATGCACTTGGCAAGGTGTTCCCACCAAGGGATTGGATCATCCCTAAAATGTCAATGTTGAGAGACTTCAGATAAAAAATGAATGCCAAATCTATAGGCGGATAGATTGTAGGTTGAATCCTTTGCCATGTCATGTGAAACTAGGCATTAAAGTTAGTCATGGCCTCCTGAGGGGCCCGCTTTATGGTTGTCAGCTGCTGAAATAGCGAAGACCAATATCCATTGTTTGAAAACTTGTAGAAAGGATCTTCGAGCTGATCCCAGGTACCGATAGTATTGGCTTCCAAAGTGTGATACCAATCTAGCACTTTTCCTTTAAAAGAGGCTAGGAGCAACCTTAGCATGAAATTTTGGTTAGTAACAACATGCACCAAACACATGTCTTCCACATCTTGCAGGTGTTCTGATGGTGTTTTCGAACCTTCCCCGGTGAATTTTGGTACAACTTTTAAAGAAGAGGTTGGGATAGGGGCCTAAATGGTGGGTGCTACTAGTGCTATAAGAGGGATTTTGGCATCCCATGCCACATAATTTCTATTAGCAATCAACATGGTTGGTGGAGGGATCAAAACATTCATTGGATGGGTTCTTGCTTGTATTGTCACCAACGGTGGCACTAACAAGCTAGGGTTATTCGTTGTTTGGGATCTATTAATAGGCCTATGGCTCATACACCCACTTTAGATATAGATACATTTAAAGATCCCACTGGACGTGCCAAAAAAAGAAACTATTGATGCCAAAAAATGCCAAGCAACAACCTTATGGGAAACTCAGTTAATGAGGGGACCAATTGTGCTAAACTAAGTGACCTCTAGTTTTTTTAAAGAAGTTGGCTCCTTCTGTATTTGGGGGTTTGGAATGGGAAAAGGAATCAGATATATAAAATAAAGATCTAACCTAAGGCTATGCGCCAAGATGTAGGTGTGGGCATGGTAAATCTTCCTTTCAGATGGGATTTAAGATCCCATTCAACAATCTGCATGTCCAAAAATAATAGATAACATAGATGAAAAGCCTAAGAAGTTTATCAAATAACATAAAATAACTTCCATACAAATTTACTAAAAAGAAGAGTCCAAGACATGTTCTAAATCAACAAACTTATATTGAAATTATAGAAGTTTTGCAAATAAAGTACTCAGTACAATAACAACACATTATAATGTTTTGTCAACTAGCTAAGAAACAAAAAATCTAAACAACAATGACACAGTCTGTAAGTCTTAATACAATAATCTAAAAAAAATGAAAAGGCCTGGTGTCTTTCCAAAATTTCTTTATGTATTCTCCGAACTCATTTTTAGAAAGTTGAAGCAGTATATATAGAAAAGCATCCCATTGCCTGAGAGCCAGTAATAGAAAGATTCCTTGGTATGAGCAATGATGTCCATTGCAATAATTTCCCATGGCCGTTGCAACCAAAAAATATTCTGAAACATAGAATGTGGTCGCCTTCGGACTAGATGCATCCCCCTATGAATGATGACTATGGTCCCAATGTGGAAGCAAAAAAATCCCATGAAGACAAGTGTCGCTTGCCCACAGAGTTGGCTATGACATGGGGTGGTAGGAGGGGGCTTGTCTCTCATTCTTCCCTTCTGGCACTGAAAATACCTACGGTGAAGACACGTGGAGAAGTATTCATTTCGAGCACTGACTGTGGGATCTGCCAAAAGGTGCCAATGGAATGATGCTATGTGGCACACAGGCAGAGCTTGGTAGAGAGACAAAGGGGAGCGAGCTCACAAAGGCCTGTGCTGTTGACACATGGAGGCATGGTGGGGCTCGATAGAGCAACACGAGAAGAAATCCTTCCAAGGAGCGCACGAAAGACATGTGGAGGAAGCAGACGAAGCTCTTCAAAAAGGGACCCAAAGATATTTAAATACATGAGGAGTGGGCCGAGACCAAGAAAAACAATATCATCAACCTGAAGGGAGCTCTAGGGATTTTGAATCCACACATATTATTCTTGCATGTTAGAATAGGGTTGCATCTTATTTCATACTTCCTAGTCTTAGATGCACTTAGGGCTAGAGTTTTGTTGCATATTTCATTATCTCTTTCAAGGTTTAAATACCAAACTATGGGTTTGATTGAGGAAAACCCCCATTAGAAATCAAATTATATTTTTTTTTGCAATTATTTTTGCATATTCAGATCCGGGTTTAGTTTGGGAACGAAGTGTAGGTGTTGGAGTACAGATATGTAATTTCAATTTTTAGAAAAGTCAAAAATGACTAAGTCTCCATCATTGGCGTATGAGTCCCATTGGAGGTATTTTCTAGATCAATTTGTAGATTATGGTACCCATTTCCCTGAAACTACTTTCTGGGAAAAAAACCCTATTTGGACTAAGCCACCCAACTTGGTGTATGTGTCCCAGTTGGCCAGAAAACTAGATTTTCCAAAATTTCAGAGATATTTATAGTCTTCACTCTGACCACCGTCAGTTTCCAGGTGCACTCCTTTTGTTTATCTTCTCTATCTTGTTCTACATTGCATTTAATCTATCTTTTTGCATACAATGTCTATGTTTTCAAACACTTTACATTTCTTAGTTTCCACTTAATAGTTGATCAATTTTATCAATTTTCTACATTTAGATCATCCCCCTTAGAAAGATTTCAATCATATTTGCATTAGTATTGAGTGAGCCATCAAGGTTTCTGGTATACCTCTCTCCTTTTAGGTGCAAAACCCTAGAAGTGCAAGAGAGCCCCCTATTCCAAAAATCTTTGGTTCAATATCTTAATTCATAAGAATTCAAATATTTCATCATCTATATATTTAATTTATTAATTTGAAGTCAACTTATGAGAGATTCTAAATTTTTTATGAATTAAACCATTTATTACCTTACATATGATCCTTTCAAATCATTGACACCTAATTGCCTTTTTCATCCCATGTGTCACTTTCTAATTGAAATGAGGCATAATAATTTTAAAATAAACCATTTAATGCAATATATACATATCTTTCTCGTTTTTTCTTGCTTGAATTTTATAGATTTGAATTTCAACTTCAACACTGTACTATCATTACCAATTTTGTAATTATATTTTTTTGTACAATATTTAGGGTCCATCAAGATCTAAGGAAATATTAGAGTTGACATTCTATGTCCGACAAATGTGAACTTCATATTTAACTTAGAATCTTTTTAGGTTTGCAACCACACTTTGGATCTCAATGTTTCATTGTTTGGACATGAGCTTCTCCATTAAATAACCAATAAAGTAGTAAAATTTCTGAGAAATAGCATGAGACTCTCAAACTTGAATACTCCCTATATTCCAAAAGTGAGTTTTTTATAAAATTAGTACTAATAAATATCATGGCTTTAGGATTACTCATGTACTCTTGAGAATTTAAAGACTTCATCTTCTAAATATGAACCATGCAAGAAAATAATTTTGAATTAAGTTCTAGATCTACAAGTATTCTTCAAACAGTTGATTTAAATTGTCTTATTTTTAAATGTGAAGTAATAATTAAAGTTAATGATAGGAATATCATAAATCCAAATCAAATATTAAACAAAACCAAGAAAAGTGTAAGGAAACAAATTCAATTGTAACACTATGAAATCCATAAGCCTAAAATAAAATATCTCATATCCATTATTTATAGTGTTATGAACTAAATGAAAGGGATCAAAGGAATTAAAAGAAATTTGTTAAAACTTATAGAGAGGGTCCCTTATTTAGAGAAAATTGGGGTGTGTTGTTTAGGAAATAAATTTTCTATTGGATTACATTATTACTGTTAGGTTGGTGTAACGGGATTTTTCGAGGAAAAATAGTAGTGGGCCTACATTAATATTGGATAAATAAATGGAGAGGGTTATCTGATAGTTTTTATTCATTATGGTCAATTGGGGATTGTGGAAAGTCAAAATGCTCATTCATTTCTAAATTATTTGTATCCCACTAGTTTCTAGTCTTGATGCTCACCAAGCATTGACTGTTGATCATGCTTAGCCTTGGTTGAAGCATAATGTAGGATACATGGGGTGCATGGACAATGTTGTATGGCTTCTTTGGATTGGTTAATGACTTTCTACATGGTTGTCCTATATGCATCTAAGTACACAACAATGAGTAATATATTGCCATGTTTCATTCAATGACATAATGATGAGCTATATTATGGGCTAATGGCATTGACTTGTTAAGCTACAAAATGGTACACATGGCTATTTAGGTTATTAACTATAACTAATTTTTATTTATCTAGTGAATCATGACAAACCTTGTTGATAAATGTCACATCTCATGCAAGTACTATTTAGAGTTGTATGATGTGCATAGCAATCAAAATCAATAAATATTGGTAAAAAGACCAATGTGTAATTTTTAATGGGGTTTGTCTCTATGAAAACAAGTCAAAAAGTGTTATGTGGTCTTAGGTGACATGTGGCAAGCTTCATCTTTTACTTGATAAAATTGTTAGTGAAGGGTTTAATTTTGAATGAAGCTATGTGGTGGAGTATGATTCATTACAATTCATTTTGGACTGCGAGGATTAAGTTTCTTTCCTAGTTATAATTTCCCATGGCTTGCTGGATTGTTAATCTTTAGTTTATTTTCCAAAGTAATTTTCAATTGTTGATCCTTGTTGGAAGTTAGCAATTAGTGTAATGTGTTGATGGTGCAGGAGCACCTTATGCTTTTTGTGTCTCCAATGGGAATTTTGTAAAATTTGTATTGTCTCCAAGGAAAACATGTAAAAAAAGGGTCATGTGAGGTCATATGTAATGTATTTAAAGTCTTAAATAGGTCATTAGGTGAATAAAGAAATGATATTGCAAAAAGTTGCCAATTATGTAAAAATCCAAAAAGAGAAAATATCAAGGAGATGAAGAGTCTTTGTGGGAAAAATGAAGGGATAGGTTGGTAAAAGAAGTTGAAAAGGTAGTTAACGGTTGGGAAACATCTATATAAGCATTTGTAAGGTGAGCAAAAGATCAAACATTGTATTCTTGAAGGATTACCATTAATAAAAGTACCCTGTTTATAGCATACAATGTTTCCTCTCCGATTTTTACCAGTTGTACGTCATATACAACAGTCTTAGGCTCTAACTCTTGTTGTTTTAGGTAGATTAGTGAGTTATCTTCCATCCAATACTATTTTGAAGGGATTTGATTGAACAAAAAACTAGTTTGAGTCTAATCTTTGCATACCGGTTTGTAACCCAAAATTGGGGTTTTGAGAGTGTAATAAATTTGAAATGACTACTCCACTGAATTAGGCCCTGTAGATTGGTGGAGTAGGTTAGGTTAGGATGTTTTAATGTGTGTATGTGTTGAATAATGTAGGGGAATCCAAGAATTTAGTGTTTGGCTCTTGATCAATTAGAAAATGCAGAGTTTCCTCCATGAAAAGTGTGGCTCCAAGGTGAATAATGATGCAAGAGCATGCAATCAGATTGGGAGAGAGTTTGGACAGTTGGTGTAGACCTATTCAAATTTGTTTGAAGCATTTTCTAAGTGGCATGAGGTTTCGAGTATGCTATTCTAATAAACCCTCATTTGTAAAGCTTGTTTTGTGCTTGAAACAAGGGTTTATGTTTTGTGGCCTTTAGAAAGGCTTAAGGAGTTAAAAGCTTGTGGATTTTGATGTTTTTATGGGTATGTGCAAGATCATCATGGAAAAAATAGGCCCTTAAGTGGTGATAAAATTCAAAAAAATCAAAGTTAGGAAACTTGACGTAAAAATTTGAATAAGTTATCTGTATTATTTCAACAATATGTAAGAATAGAATTTGTAGCAAATTAAAAATTTGAAATTTCAATGCAGAAGCACTTAAATTTTAGGGAAAAAATAAGAAGTAGGTGTCTTTCTGACCACCCTAACCACGATAAAATGATAATATTTTTTTATAAGATTTTAGATATAAGTAGAAAACTCATGTCTCGATGTGATGCATATTTTTTTGTAGTTTTTTTCCAAGTAAATAATTAATTATGAATTTTTATTACAACTTTTAAAAAATATAAAAACTCGTATGTCTGACCACCTTGACTTGGTCAAAACTTCATGAAATTCATTTATTTTTTAATCCTATAGTATGCAAAGCATAGAATGTGACACATGTTTTGGATTCAAAAAATGTGATAGCTAGAAATATTTTTCAATCAGCCTATCAATAAGGATTTTAGTCGTAATTCAAATAGAAAATGAATAATAATTATTTATTAAATTCAAATTAAAAATAATTTATATTGGTGGAAAGCTAAGAATCTCCTTTAAAAACCTTTTTCGTTTCATTAATTTTAGGCTAAAAAAAGTCTTTAGCCACATACTCTACACATACCCATCAGATTGCCACTTTTTGGACCATCATGATCCTGCACATACCCTTATACTTGATTCAAGATTGCTAGTACTTCCTTTGATAAAATGGCCTAGTTGGGGCTCTTTGCTAGCGAAAACTCTATTGATTTTCTTACATTTTCCAAAGTAAGTGTAGTTGCTCTTGGAGAATGTTAATATGGACTAAAATGGGTTCCTAGAGGCATGTTTAGTTTATTGAGTTTCAATATCCAGGTTGTTTGATATACCCGCTTTTTTCAAGTTGCTATGCTACTAGGGTTTGGGTGGTTGTATGCAAATAAAGTGTAATTCTGTAAAAAAAGAGATACAAGTGATTGTTTTGTAATGAAACTGATTAAACAATGATGTTAAAGTTGTATCAATGTTTGGGGAAAGGTTTAGAAAGGGAACTTGCAAATTTGATGTTTTGAGCAATATGATCCAAAAGGTGCAAAATGGTGTTTGACTGCTATAAAGTGCAAATCAGTGTAAATAGAGGTATAGATGATTGTCTTTGTGTTGTGACTGTTCAAGTGATGATCTTAAAGGTGTATTGATGGTTTGGAAAAGGTTCTGGAACAAAATTTGTTGTTTTGGTCAAGGTGGCTTGGGTGAGCAAGTTGTTCAAGTTGGTTGATTTCAGAGTTTGCTAATGTGGTCTTGCATTTGTTTCAGTCAAGTTATGATGTTCAAAGGTGAGTCAAGATCTTGTAACAGGTTTGGACCAAGATGGAGTGAGTGATGTCTCTTTGCCTTAATGAAACAAGTTAAAAGTTGGTGAGTAGTAGATGGTTTGGTTGGTTCAGTGTTTTTGATGGTGATTTTGATTTGGTTCAGTCATTTTGATGAAGGTTAAAACGTATTTGAATATGATAAAGGTCTAGAATATTGATGTGGTGATTTGGTTTATTGATAGCCTTGTAATTTCAAATGATTTTGATGGATTTAGTTGAATAGATAAGTGAAATTTGGTGAATGGTTTGTGGATCTCATGATTTGTGATTAGGGTTAGAAGTACCCTTGGTAATTTGTGGTTTTGGGTAGATGCTCTGCATCAGTTGAGGAGGTGCCTAGATGAATGAATAATTTAAGAACAACATTTCCCAATTGGCTACAGGGTCTCTTAGTAAAGTGGTGGGCATTTTTTGAACTTATGAGTGCTTATGGCCAGCAATTTGAATGAAAATAAGCCTGTGTCATTAATTCCTACTGAAATCCAAAGGTTTAAGTTTGTGTTGATTATGCGAGTAAAGAATTTGATAGCTTTTTGTGAAAGTGAATTCAATTTTTAGGGTCATTTTGCTATACACATAGAAGAGGCTAAGGAAATAAATGATATTAGATATATCATCCATACTTTTTTGTAGAGATCAAATGCGATTCAAGTTCTTTGAGTATGGGCTATCTTTTGGTCATGGATGAATGCTTTGGAGGCATTTTGTGTACATATTTGAAGAATATTTCTAAATTGGCTTTAGAGATTTGTTCTAATTGAGTGTTTAGAATACATAAGAGAATTAATGTCTTTATAGAGAGGTCATTGCAACAAAATGATGAAAAAATATCTTGTAATGCTAGATATCACAAGTGTTACTTGCATAGTTTATTTTAGAAGAAAAAATATTTTGATCAATTTTGTGTAAGATTGTCTATAGTGTATTTTAGGATGTTCAAATGATGTATGTCAAAATTTGAAAAAGATTATATGAAAAATTTATGTAAAGCCTAGAAAAGATATTATTTTGTATAAATCCTCTTTGTGATCTAAATGTCTCCATGACTGACTAAGAATTTTAAAAAATAATAAAATACATCTATAAAATTAGATCTAATCATAAATCTTACCTATCATTCTAAACCAACATAATCCCTGACTGTAGCTATTAGCGTCTCAGATTATTTTCCCTTTGTCCTTACCTTAAATAATGCTTGGTACTAAAGATAATGAACGGCCCACATGACCAGGTGAAATGGATTTAGGAACTATGAATTGCAAGGGCTAAAATCATTATAATAATAACTATCCAGGCTACTGTTAAAAAAAAAAGGAAGAGTTTATACAGTTTCCGTATTGTATTTTTCATTGAGGAATTAATATCTGATATGATCTGTGAAGTGAAGTGTTAATCTGTATGAGCTGCCTTCCACTTATACAAAAATAAATCCAAATGAATCGAACTTACCAACAAATGCAATGTAAAGAACTTTACTAAAACTTATCTTAAATTGGTTTTTTTATAGATTAAATCAAACACACATATATTGTTAACATCACTGAACATTCATCTTAAAAGTAAAAATATATGAAGATCCTCACCATAAAAAGTCAGCTGCGGAAGAGGATAGATATTATAGCAGAATTAAATTCATAAAATTTTCAGTTCATAATGATTTGTAATTGAAAGTGTAGATTTTTATTATTAACGTTTCGGATCAAACTTTATGATTTATCATCAGAATATGAACGAAAGAGAATACTTTGATAATGGACCATAGAACTTTGATCTAAAACATTGATAATAAAAATCTACAGTAATCAAATTTAAAAAATATTAACTACGGAACATAAAAATAAATATAAAAATAAATAAAATGAATGGAATTCATGCACCTGAAACTGACATAACATCTCTTCATCACGGGGATAATTTGAAGCAGATACATCAAAGCACACGATAGCATTCTATTGCTAATAAAGTAACCGATTCCTTGAATTTGACAGCCTGGGACTCCTTTCAACGTAAAATCAAAGATTTTATTTCATAGTAAGTGGCAGGGATTGATAAAATCTTATGGGGAAACTTTTGGAGGTTTGCCAGAAGTTTGAAGAGAATATGGATATTGAACATGTTTCTTGTGATGAGTACGTTACCTACACATCATATGTATACGTGAAGGCCCTCGTGATTGAAAACTACTACCATTGATATTTTTGGCACTCCACGTTAAAATTTGCTGTAAGCAATTGTTCCACTTATTATTGGTATAGATATCCTCTTAGAAAATTGGGCATTTAAAACTCACTTTTATAAGAGTTAATAATAGAGACTCAACTTGTGGGCATAAAAATAGTTGGAGTTTAACCTAATATTTAGGTCAGTTTAGGGATCCATGAAACCTTAGGTTCTATTACCTCCATCAATGTGCAGAACTTGTTTATTAGGAAGACAATGTCATTGGTGTACTTGCAGATCATGTCATATGAAATGAAGTCTTTATATTGTATTTGCTGTTGAAGGGAATTGAAGAAATTTTGGTATGTGGTGGTATTATGATGTAGTGTTTTTGAATTGGTGGGCATGTGTGTATATTTGTGTGGCAACAAATTGATGGGTTTGTCATGCTTTGTTAGAGAATGATGGTAATCTATTCATGAAAGAAAAAAGTGAGTCAAATGATAAATAAAACTAGACCAAAATTGATAATGTGTTTTCTTTATCTTATTAACTATTTGCAATGATCAAATCTACTTCACTCATTCATGCAATCAATCAACTATTTCACTTATCCAATAAGTGAAGTAGATTTGATTGATGAGTGAGATTGGGAGTAAGTTTGGGTGAATTGATTAGACTTGGTAGTCAACTAGGTGGGATTGAATTACTTTATTTGATAATTAATTAATTGAATTATTGATCACATGAGCTGAAAATTAATATTAAATTAATTTACTTATGGATAATGTGTGGATACCTAAATAATAATTAGATAAATATGGATAATTAATTTATAAAATTGATGAATAATGGTAGTTTAATTTAATTAAATAATTATGAATTATTTAAAGTGATAAGGTGATAATGTGTGCTTTAGGTGATGAATAGATGATTAGGTGATGACGATAATATGTTAATGTGTACTTGATTGACATAATAAAGGTGAAGACAACATTATTTGTGTGTCTGCAGTCATTTTTCTTTGTCTAACATGTGGTTTTATAGATTCTTAGTCTAAGGGCATGGTTTCTTTATTTGAATATTTTTTGCATGTCCTTTTTAGTATCCATTTTTATGATGCTATTTCCCTTTTGTATTTTAGCATATCTCATCACCTAGGGCCATCAACATGCTAAAATAGGGGGAAATGTAATGTTAAAAATCGTATACCTTATAATTATCATGTTATGTTTTGGACTAACTTTAGTGTGTGTAACCCCTAACATGTTTCTAGGTTCATTTTATCCCATCCTTAGCCTTTCACCTTCTCCTAGTGTTAGTGTCGTGTTGTGTTTTTGTATAGTTTGACCATGTTTCATGTATTTTTATATGTTTCCCTTCTGTTTGTGTCATACTTTATTCCCATCCTATGAAATTTCCAAGTGCATTGTACTTGGATGCTAGATCGATGCATATATATCCACATAATAAAATAATTCCCTTTGACTTTACAAATATACAACACAGATTTTTTGACTTTTCAATGTCCCTTCAACTTCCAAATATTCTCATGTAATTATTGTCCACCTAGTTTTTGGAATTAAAATAGTCATCTTTACATATTGTGGTGTCTATTAGGCTTTCATCTCATTCTTCAAATATGGAACTCACACTCTCTTGCAATTTGGAACTTCCTTGGACTTCCTACAATACTTTTTAGCATTCTCATTGGTTCTACAATATATTACATTAGTCTAGCATCATATTGCATCTCCTTGGCCTTGTGAGCGTCCTCTAGTGTTATTGTGAAGATTAGTTTGATATTTGATACTCCTCTCTTTGTTCACTATTTTTAATATTTTTATTATTTACTTTTGGCATTATGGAGCTATCACATACTTCTTCTACTACTATATGCATTAGGGGATTTTCATCGAAGACTAGGGATTAATGCTTATAAATTTACTTTATCATTATTATTCTTAGTCCTAGACACATATAGGCTAAGTACACAAACGCTCTAATTTCATATCTCTATTTTGACTACATGTGGAGGTTGAAAGACCAAACTAGAGGCTTGACCATTATTAGGAAGCTCCCAACTAGTCCCAACAATTTTTCTTGTCCCTATTTATAGGTCTTATTGGAGCTCTTCTTCCATAGAGATTTCATTTTGTCTTTTCCTTCTCTTGTGTATTCCACTATTTTTCCTTGATTTGGACAGTTTAGATCACTTTTTAATATTTTTGTGTATTCTAGTATCCTCTAGTTTGTTGTCCTTATTTCATATTGTTTAGATAAAATTGATATCTAGTAAAAATTTGAATTTTGAAACTTTTTTGGATGATAGCACAAGATTGGAACTAGAGCACATAATTGCAGTTACATCACATCACACATACATTTGCACAATGCAATAATCTATGGGACAATGGGATTCTCAAGTGGTACGCTAGGTAAATCTTGAAATTCTCTTCCACGCTATGAGTTTGGTTTTGTATTTATGTCAATCAAATTTTAAAGTAATTAGCATTTTTACAACCCAACTCAACCAATATAAATGATAGAAGTTTAAGCATGCTCAACATATAACTATTAACACATAGCTTAATTTCTTCTTTACAATAGGGTCCATTACTTTATATAGACTTGAATATGAACATATTATTTGTGTTTCTAGAAATATTTTACTTTATTGTGCATGCTTGTTTGTGAATGCTACATACTTTGAGCACCTCAAAGGGGAAAATTTAATAATGAGATCTGCATACCCATGTTATTTCCCATTTAGTTTTATGTCCATTTTGAGGAAATGTATTGATACATTTATATAAGTTGATAAATGGTGTAATTTTGTGTGAAGTATGGTCTCTTTATCCATGCCTTATTTGTTTATACACATTCATATGCATATGTTCCCACCTTATCCACATAGACACATGTCTCGATGTATTCAACCTATCTATGCATTTAATACACTTATCTATGCATTCACATCTATTCATTACCCATATTGGTTTTGCTACTTGCATGACGTAATGGCCAAGCAATAGTTATCCACTATTTTGGTCAAAACTTTTGGAACATGACTCAAAATTATAAACTCTTATATGTGTTAGAAGTAGAATGAAGAGATTTGAACTAGGTTGTTCTTAGGATTTGATGGAATGGGATAACAATCATGGAATAGTCCCTACACTTGTGAAGTTGTCTCTCCCCTTTCTAAATGTTGAAATCAAAATTTAAGTTGGCTCCTAACAAGAATTTTCCTCCAAGGGCCGACTAAGTATGAATTTACAAGATCTATTATTATGTACTTGTATTTAAAGACATTAAATTGCACTTAATTTATCCATCTCTCATTCATATATGTCTTCTCTTATCCTAGAGCATCGAAAGAGCAATCAATAGCAAAACACTTGAATTTGGTGCACTAAAAATGAGTAACAAATATGAATTCTAGTTGTTTGTTGTCTTTATTATTATTTTTATCAATAGATTAATTGAAGTGCAACACCCTCGTAGATTTGGTCACACAAAAGCCTAGCAAATCTATTTATCAATATTGTATGTCCCACATGTTGGGTAGAAAATCTAGAGTAGATAGTCATCATTAGAGTGAGCAAGAAAATAGATGATCAAAATCTAGGTAGGGCAGGTTTGTAGGCAAAGTCCACTAGTTGAGAGTTGTGGATCTATCATTGAATTGAGATACTTTCCTTTGATTGAGTAGAGATTAAGTACAAAACCATTGATGTTTGCCAAACAAAGAATTCTAGAACATCAACTTATTCATGATCTTCATCATTTATTTTCATAAATTTACACTACTTATATATTTTAGTACAGTTTTATTGGGAACGCTGACTTTGACCTGTCATACAAGTCAAACTATAATGCCTACATATTAGAGAGCGCTTACAAAATATAGGGAAAAAAATACATTCCACAATGTTTTAACCTGTAAAGTTCACAGAGTAAACTTGTGCTTTGGTAGGCTGAAAGAGCCCAAAATGCTTCTCAGTAATGTCTCCAGGCTTCAAATCTTCATTAAACATGGCAAACACAAAAGCTTCCATGGTCTGATTAGGCCTCTTGGGAGTCCCTTGCCCAGACAAAATATGCTTGATAAAGTTATTGTTGTAAATCTGGGCATTGGATACATTTGCACCGCCATTAGAATTCCCATCAGAAGGCCACCCACTTTCAGTAATAACAATGGGAATGTCTGAATGGCCCAACGCTTCCATGGCGTAAATGAGGGCATCTACACTTGCATCGAACAAGTTCTTGTACCCCACTTCATTGGGGGTCTGCCTTTGGAAAAGGGCATAAGCCAGAGAAATATCTTTGGGATCAGAAATGTAGGCAAAGTAGGGGTATACATCTGCCATAAAGGGGGATTTTGTCTGTGAAAGGAAGTTCAAGATGGGCCGCATGATTGGGATGATATCAGGGCTGAAGGTTCCTGCAGAGGGAGGATAAGAATTGTTGAGTACATACATGGGCATTGTTGTAGATACCTTGATGTGGGTCTGTAGATTCAATGATTGGAGTGCAGTGTAAATGTTTTTCATGGCGGGAAAGAGATTGGTTGTGAAGGGTGTATCAGGCAGTATCTCATTGCCCACTGAAATGTATTTGAACTGGACTGTGGGGAAGTGGGGATGAATGTTGTCTGCAACCCACTGGTTTGCTGTGTCTTGGCTGGATGCAATGTAGGGAAGCTTCTCATTGGGGACTCCCACTGTTACTTCTATGCCTGTGTTTTGGAATGCATGGAGAGTCTCCCGATCGGCATCATATATTCTCACTTTGCCAATTCTGTGGGAAGTGTACATGGCTGCCACTTCGACTGGAGATGGTAAGTTGTCACCGAGCCTTCCATAGCATACTCCTATGGCTTCTGCACCTGCAAGGATGGGCAAGAACCAGTGAGCTAAGAGAATGGATGAGATCCCCACCACAGTTCAATTCCTATAATATTATAAATACGGCCTTAAAAGGCCGACTTTCCATTATTTTCCATTTTTACTGTCGGCTGAATGTTTTTGCATTCTTGCCTTTAAAAAGCAACTGGAAGATTTTTACTCGTCCCCTTATGCTTTTTCAGTTGTACTTGGACAAAGTAAATATTCCATTTTCGTTCGACATGAAAGATGCAAAATTCTACTAGAAGATTTACATTTTTATTAAGAATAATTTTTTAACGTAAAAAATTATTTATATTTTAATAATATTTAACTGTGTAGTTTTTAAATTAAATTTATTATTTTTTATTTTTCAAATAATTTATAAAATATGAATAGTTCATTTAACATTCATTGTATTTAGATAATGTTGAAAGAGGGGAAGTATTGAGACTCTCATTAAGTCACACATTTCAATATTATTCTAATTTTTTTTAAAGATAAAATTTGATTTTTTTGTTTCAAATTATTGAAAACAAATAATTATTTAATTTATGTTATTAGTTATAAAAAAATAATTTAAATATTTTAATTTCTTATTGTGATAACAGTTATAATTAAATTATAATTTACTTTATAAAAATAATATAGATATCTTATTTACATCTTTAAAAACAATTAAATCTCAATTGTTTTCTTTACTTAAAAATTATTTAATTTACTTTAATTCTTTTAATATTAAATTATTTTATTTTTATAAATTATATAAGATAAATATACTAGTAAACACTTTTTACATATAGATATATAAATATGTTAATATAGTTTGTAAATGGATTGAATTATTAATATACATAGCTTGATATAGATTTATTTAATATAAATTGTATGTAAGTTAAATAAAAATATAAGTCAATATAAACATTTGATTATATTATTATATTTGTTATCTATTTTAGATTTATATTTTATCTTTTATGATTATTCAAAGAAAATAACCATGCACACAAATACAATAATTTCATAGAGTTACTCTACAATTTTATAGTTGTTGTTAGCATTCTTTTGTTGCATTTAACTTCTTGTTGTGCATCTTTGAGCATAATCAGACTAATTAATATAATTATTTTAAATTAATATTATTTTAAATATATAAATTTTTTAATCATAATATAAAAATATCAATATACATATATACACTTAAATTTTCACCTTATTCAAATTAAAGTTGATATTTTTTTTATTGATCAAAATTAACTATTTTTCTATTAAACTAACTTATATTTAAAAATAACCTATAAAATAAGTGTTACAAAATTACACTCTTACTAAATCTACACTAGAATAAAAAAGAGCTCAACACTCAAATCTAAGGCCTTAGATTTCTGGATATTATCATTGTAGGCTGGTTTGTATATTTAAAATGTTTTTGGTTTAACAGAAACAATTTATATTGCATTCCTTTGAGAGAGATTTTCTTTGCTTTCTTTGGTTTCAGGTCAGCAGATATTCTGATCTGGGAAACTCTGAACAATCTAAATCATTGTAAACAATACATCCTACACTGTAAAAACACAAAAAGATGTATTCCAAATCCAGGAAGCTCCAACAATGTACAACACTGCAAACAAGACAAAGAAAATGTTGGCTTGGTAGGGATCAGATGAAGGGATCCATTTGTGGCAGTGGGCTCTTCTATCTAATAGATTCTTATTTAAGAAAATGAAAAATAGTAAGCGAGTTACCCAATCAATTATTGATCAATTTTAAGACTAAAAGTATAAAGTTTCCGCAGTCCATGATTATTAAGTGTCAATTATTTTTAGATTGAAACTGTATCAATTTTTATATCAACGTTTCAGATCATACTCCATGATCCATCATCAAAATGATATGCAAACAAACAAAAAAATGCGCAAAGTACAAACAAGGGATCATACAGCTCAACTACCAAATGTCTGCAACTGCCTCATTTAAGTCATTACATGATCCAAAGACAAATCATACATATATCAATATAGTTCGACAGTTGGGAAAAACTAACTTCTGAATTGTACATAGCAAGGGCTGAATCGCCATTAACAATTATTCATATTACTGTTAAAAAAAGAGAAAACCTTATACTGTCTGTGAGTTGTTATTGACATAGCAGCAAATGTGTTGAAAAGAAGTTTACTAAAGCATATCATGAATTAGAGAACTTTATAGATTAAATCGTAGCAACATATTTGTTAAAATCACTGGAAAAGTCACGCTTATGTAACCAAAAGTGAAAGTATAGGAAGATCCTCACCATGAAAAGCCAACTCCGTGCAAAGGAAGAGGATGAACAGCACAGAAGAAATAAAATGGACGGAATTCCTGGGCCTGAAACTGACATTACATCTCTTCATCACGAACATAATTTGAATCAAAGCACACGATATCATTCTATTGTTAATAAAGTGGCCGATTCCTTGAATTTAAGGAGCACGCCTTTCAACGTAAAATCAAAGATACGATTGCACAGTAAGTTACAGGGATTGATATGATCTGATGGGGAGGTTTTGGAGGTTTGAAAAGAATCTGATTATGAACATACTTCTTGTGATATGTACGTTATGTGCATATGTGGCCGACGTTAAGACTGAAAATTACTACTATTGACTTTCTTGGCACTACACGTTAAATTTTGCCGAAAGCAATTATTCCATTAACGATTCGTCTGTGGACGTTATTAATAAATTAGGGTTTTTAAAACTCTAAATTATGAGAGTTAATAATAGAGACGCCATTGTGACGTAAACATTAAGATATTTTTAGGAGTTTGATCCATTTTTAAAAATTTATTTTTCTTTCATTTCCAAAGAGTTTAATAGCTTTAATTTTGAAGTTGATTTAAAAAATAAAATAAAAATCTTTTCATGAGAAATGTACCATTTAATTTGATTCAATTAATTGATTTGTTTATTTATTGTGAAGGTTAAAATTAAATTAGAATAATTTAATTGAAATAAATTTTTAATTAGAGAATTAGTTTAGGCATAAAAAGGTAGTCTCGCCCCAACTCGCCCCTTTGGCTCCCCAACTTGGCAGCAAAAATAAGCCCAAGGCAAGGACTGGCGGGAATCGTCGGGCTGGGTCGCGGGGATACCTCCTAAAATTAAAAAGAAAAGAAAAGAAGGTAGTTTATTTCAATTAGATAAACTTAAAATCTAATAGATTCTAGGTACATGAATTGAGTTTTAATCTAAAATATAAAATCAACTTACAAATGACAATAACAAATGAAACACTATCTCAATAAGTAAACATAGATAGGACTTCCTCAATGTAATGTAATATTGTTTTTTGCAAAATTTTGTAATATTGTATGTCGAAGTTGGTTTGTAAGGTTTAGTATCAGACCATTTTTCATGTATTTATGGGTTTGGCCCCTTCTCACCACTTCTATATATCAAAAAAGAAAAGAAAAGTAAACATAGATAGTTATAATCCAATATCAAATATAATCAATTTGTTAATGTAAATAACTATGAATTGAATTGTTTCTATACTCTTGTTAAAGAGTGCATTAATTAATTCACTATATAATATTATTACTTATTACCAATGTCATTAAGGGAATGTTGCAAGTTATAAAACAAAATTGGCATCTCTAGATTTTAGACTAAACTAAAATATGTTTAAGTTTGAGTAAAAATAATATTAATTAGATACTTTCAAGCAAAAGTATTGTTTTTAAGTGTAGCACATCTACTCTTAAGAAGATAGAGAAAAAAAAAAACTAAAACTAGACTAAATTAATAAAGAAAATAAAACTAATTAGAACAAGATACTAAATGTAGAGAACATTGGTAAAATACATCATGATATGAAAATTTTTTATTAGAGACTAACATGAGAAAATTATAATTTACAAATATTGTAGAGTTAAAATTTTCATAGAAGTACAAACCAATTTGAACAAGACTTGATATTTCTCAATTTACAATGTAAAGGAACAAGCCACCATGCAAAAATGCACATGAATTATTTACTAATCACTGAAAAAATATAATAATAATCATCAAACATATGACTATGACTATAACATGTATACTTCAAGCAAATTAATTAACCATAAGAAAAAGTGTCATTAAATATTTCTATATAAATTCCTCCTTAAATTATATTTATAAGTCCCTTTTATATCTTGAAGTTAATGGCTAATTAATTATCAATGAGTCATAACTTAACCTTCCAAATGCTTTATAAAATTAATAAAAACAAATAAGTCACTTCAACTTTATAAAAACAAAGTCACTTAAGAGATTTTTATAAAAAAAACTAAAAAAATTATCACCAAGTAATAACATATTAATCTAAAATAAATTTAGTATATAATTTCAATCATAAAAGTAAATGACAATTCAAGAATAAAAATATCTCCATGGGCGGGGTGCCAATAAAAATAATATCTTTAGATGTCTTTATGAAATTAATTTATAAAAATATATCACTTCAACTTTATAAGAGAACAAACTCACTTAAAGATATTTTAAAGGAAATTTGGTTTTAACACTAAGAAATAACATACTAAGTAAAAAATGATTTAAGAATATAATTAAATTAGGATTAATGAAACAATAATAATATCTCCATGGGCAAGGTGCCAATTTAAATAATATCTTTAGATGTACTTATGAAATTAATTTATAACAAATAGACTCACTTAAAGATATTTTAAAGGAAAGTTCATTTTATCACCAAAAAATAACATACTAAGCCAAAAAGGATTTAGGAATATAATTTTAGAATTAATGAAACTTCAATAAATATAATATCTCCATGGTTGATGTGCCACTTTAAATTCTATAATTTAGCAAATGCATAAAAGGGAAAAACAATAATAGTGTTTTTTTCTTTTTCACATCTTATCAATGACAATAATCAATGCAAGTAAACTTCAACATTTGATAATTAGCATCAAGACTCAAATATTCAACAAATTAAAAGCATTGAACTGTTTGATTAAATTCTAGACATGGCAATGATGGTATAATAGGAACATGTCACTATAAGAAAATTAAGCTCTTACTTCTTGGATCACCAATTTTGAATCTCCAAACATCTTTAGTTATTTAACCCTTTTCATAAGAGTGAATTGTAATCCATGGATCAAGGCCTTATTGAACCTTTCCATTTGTGGTCTTGTACTTTGTGTCGATATAGAAAATTAGGAGGAAGGCATGAATCATTGATAGCAACCACAAAACTATCTAATTCAAACCATAGAGACCCTAATCTAACAATGAAGTACAAGATGAACATAGAAATTAAATGATAAATCAAATATAATTTAGCTTATATGTCTAAGTTGATTCACCTTAATGGATGACAATAATCTACAAAAATCTCAATGTAGATGTAAGATAGAAAAATATCAAAGAAAGGGGTTGGATTGTCCAGAATGAGATTGATAGCTTTATTTTATAGAAATTTAGATCAAATGAATGGTGAGTATTAAGAGTTGCATTGATAAGATCAACGGTGAAGGATTGTTGAGATGAAGAGATGGATTAGTTAACTCAATTCATGAGGAGTGAAGTGAGCTAAATATGGAGATAACTAATTGCATGAAAGAGGAACTAGAATAAAGTGTTAGATAGAAGATGATTTTGATTCTACATGAGAGGATTAATAATTAATTAAAATAATTAATTATTATTGCATGTACAAAGTGGGCTAAATAAATAAAATAAGTAATTTCATTTATTTAGAGAATGGATAAATTTAGATAAATTAAATAATTGAAATAATTACTTAATTTAGGAGATGGTGCATGAATAATTAAATAATTAAAATAATTATTTAACTATAGGGTAAGTGCTCCAAGTTGTGACACAAAAATCACTCTTAAGATGCCACTTTTTCTTTTTTTTCTTCTGAAATCAGCAAAGTTTGATGTTCATGAGAAAATGAAGATAGTTACGCTCAAAATTTGAAGATGCAACAAGAACAAGAGTTGAAGTGATTCAAGTCTACTTTCTAAGCTACTAATTTTTTTTAAAATAATGAAGATTAAGGGTTTCAAAAAGGTGGGCCAACAAAAGTGGTCCTATTTTTATAAAAAAAAAATAGCATAACATATGTTGTGGTCTCCCTTTTTCATTAACTTTTTATTTTAAATTTCAAAAACCAAAACAGTGAGAAATTAGCTAACACCATGTAATTTATCCCAGTTCTTTTGGATAATATTTTATGAATTTTCAAAGTTGAAACATCTTGAAAAGCTAAAATTTGAGCATGCTCCCCCCCTAAAACTATTAAAAAATAAATTCATTTTTTTCGATTATGTGTATAATGGAGTCTAGTTTATAAAAATGTGATTTTTTTTCAAAATTTGATGAATAAGAAAAAAATCTATACTAAAACTAGCACAGGTTGGTTTTTGACAAAAAATGGAGGCACCAAGAGAAGTTATGGATGAAAACCTTAAGATAATCAAAATGTTAAAAAATGGTTATATAGGTAAGAGAGAGCCTAACATCATCACAATTTTTTTATAAACTTACATTGAAAGACATACAAACTTGAAAGTTAGCACGACCAAAAATGTGTGAATTTTTGTTACCCTTTTAGAAAATCACATCCTTGGCATGAAATGGTCATCCAACCCTTTGGGTTGGATTCCCGAGGCAAAATTCAACCCTTTTGGTTGGTATTTCCCAATGCAACACATTTGGTGAGCACCAAATGTATTGAATTGACAAAAAGACCAACTTCTCTTTCTATTTGTCTCTCACTACCCCACTTTGATAAGGATTAAAGCTTATGGTTTATGATCAATGATGGATAGTCGAGGTTTTACCTTTCACTCCCTCTCTATCCCCTTCCCTCTTAACCAATACTTACCCTATTCTCTCTCAACCCTCTCTAGGTCTCTCCCACCCTCTTTGCCTTGCCTTCCCTCATTAACCCCATCTCCATCATTTCCTCCCTACCTCTCTCTAATTCTATCTTCCTTTGTTACTGTTTCTCACCCATTTCTCCCCTTTCTCTTGATCGCTAACTCTCCCTCCTAACCTCTCTCTCTCCCAATATCCAAGTCTCTCCCTCCTTGTCTCATTACCCACCTCTTTCCCTCTCCATCCCTCACCTCTTTCTTCTCTCTCTCCCCATATCCAAATCTCTCCAACCTTGTCTCATTATCCACCTCTCCCCCTCTATCTCTCATCCCATTCTTCTCTCTCGTCTTCCCTCTCCCTCCTCTTTCTAGGCCATCACCTCTTTATCTCCTCCTCCCTATGTCTCTCACTCCCTCCATGTGTACTTTCCCTCCATCGCTTGTTACTCATCTATTGATACTTCCCTTTCACTCTCCCTCTCTTCTCTTTCTCCACTCTTTAGGTCTCTCCCAATCTCTCTCCCTATCTCCCTCTCTATGTTTCCTTCCCTTCTTACCCCCATCTATATCCTTGCATCCCTACCTCTCTCTTCTTCTCTCTCCCTCTATTATTGTTTCTTTATGATCTATCTCCTTTCTCTCAATCACTACCTCTTCTTGGACCACCCTCTCTCTCTCCCAATCTCCACGACTCTCCCTCCTTCCCTCATTACCTCTCTACCTCTCCCTCCTTGTCTCATTACCCATCCCTCTCCCACCCTCACTACCTTGCCTTTGTTCCTTAGGGTTTAAGGGTTGAGGGTTGAGGGATTAGGGTTGAGAGATTAGGGTTGAGGGTTATAGGGTTGAGGGATTAGGTTTTAAGGGTTGAGGGTTTCGGGATTGGGTTTTAAGGTATAGGGTTGAGGGATTAGGGTTGAGGGTTGAGGGTTGAGAGAATATGGTTTAAGGGTTGATGCTTTAGGGGTTAAGGGTTTAGGGGTTGAGGGTTGAGGGTTAGGGTTTAAGGGTTGAGGGATTGTGGTTTAAGGTATAGGGTTGAGGGATTAGGGTTGAGGGTTGAGGGTTTAAGGGTTGAGGGTTTAGGATTTAATGGTTGAGGGTTGGGGGTTTAAGGGTTGAGGGTTGATGAGATTTGGTTTAAGGTTTGAGGGTTTAATGGTTAAGGGTTTAGGGTTTAGGGTTTAAGGGTTGAGGGTTGAGGGATTAGGGTTTAATGGTTGAGGGTTGAGGGATTATGGTTTAAGGTATAGGGTTGAGGGTTGAGGGTTAAGGATTTAAGGGTTTAAGGGTTGAGGCTTGAGGGATTAACGTTTCAGGTATAGGGTTGAGGATTTAGGGATAGGGATTAGGATTGATGGTTGAGGGATTATGGTTTCAGGGTTAAGATTTGAGGGATTAAGGTTTAAGGTATAGGGTTGAGGGTTTAATGTATAGGGTAGAGGGTTAAGGGTTGAGGGTTGAGGGTTGAGGGTTGAGGGTTTAAGGGTTGAGGGTTGAGGGATGAAGGATTGAGGGTTGAGGGATGAAGGGTTGAGGGTTGAGGGATGAAGTTTTGAGGGTTGAGGGTTGAGGGATTAGGGTTTAAGGGTTGAGGGATTAGGGTTTAAGGGTTGAGGGATTAGGTTTGAGGGTTGAAGTTTTAGGGTTGAGGGTTTAAGGGTTGAGGGTTGAGGGTTGAAGGATTAAGGGCTGAGGGTTTAAGGGTTGAGGGTTGAGGGATTAGGGTTTAAGGGTTTATGGTTGAGGGATTATGGTTTAAGAGTTGAGGGTTTATGGGTTTAAGGGTTGAGGCTTGAGGGTTTAAGGGTAGAGGGTAGAGGGTATATGGATACAAATTAGGGTTTAAGGGTTGAGGGTTGAGGGATTGGAGTCTAAGGTATAGGGTTGGGGGTTGAGGTTTGAGGTTTGAGGATTGAGGGTTGAGGGATGAGGTTATAAGGGTTTAGTGTTGAGGGATTAAGGGTTGAGAGTTGAGGGATGAGATTTTAAGGGTTGAGGGTTGAGGGATTAGGGTTTAAGGATTGAATGTTGAGGGTTATAGGATTGAGGGATTAGGGTTTAAGGGTTGAGGGTTGAGAGTTAAAGGATTGAGGGTTGAATTTTGAGGGTTGATGGTTTAAGGGTTTAGGGTTTAAGGGTTGAGGCTTAATGGTTGAGGGTTTAAGGGATGAGGGTTGAGGGATTAGAGTTTAAGGGTTGAGAGTCAAGGTATTAGGGTTTAAGTTTTTATGGTTTAAGGGTTGAGGGTTGAGGGTTTAAGGTTTAAGGTTTTAGGGTTTAAGGGTTAGAGGCTTGAGGCTTGAGGGTTTAACGGTAGAGGGTAGAGTTGAGGGGTTGAGGGTATAGGGATAAGGATTAGGGTTTAAGGGTTGAGGGTTCGATTGAGGGTTGAGGGATTAGGGTTTAAGGTTTGAGGATTTAAGGGTAGAGGGTTGAGGGTATAAGGGTTGAGGGTATAGGGATAAGGATTATGGTTTAAGGGTTTAGGGTTAAGGGATTAGGGTCTAAGGCATAAGGTTGAGAAATTAGGGTTGGGGGTTGAGGGTTGAGAGTTGAGGGTTGAGTGTTGAGGGTTGAAGTTTGAGGGTTATAAGATTGAGAAATTAGGGTTTAAGGGTTGAGGAATTAGGGTTTGGTTTAAAGGTTGAGGATTTAAGGGTTGAGGGTTGAGGGTTGAGGGATTAGGGTATAAGGTATAGATTTGAGGGATTAGGGTTGAGGGTTATGGGTTTAATGGTTTAGGGTTTAAGGGTTGAGTGTTGAGGGTTGAGGGTTGAGGGTTGAGGGTTGAGGGTTGAGGGTTGAGGGTTGCGGGGTTGAGGGTTTAAGGGTTGAGGGTTGAAGGTTGATGTATGAGGTATGAGGGTTAAGGGTTGAGGTTTGAGTGTTGAGGGTTGAGGGATTAAGGTTTGAGGGTTTAAGGGTTGAGAGTTGAGGGATGAGGGTTTAAGGGTTGAGGGTTGAGGGATTATGGTTTAAGGGTTGATGGTTTAAGGGTTTAGGGTTTAAGGGTTGAGGCTTGAAGGTTGAGAGTTTAAGGGTAGAGGGTGGAGGGCTCAAGATTGAGGGTTGAGGTATGAGGGTTTAATCCTTTTCTACCTCTCCATCTCTCCTTAGCCATCTCTACATCTCTCACTCCTTGTCTCATTACGACTCCTCTAGGTCTCTCCCACTCTTCTCTCTTATCCTTTTCATTATCATTAAAGACCATTAAGCCTCTCCCTCCATCCCTTGCTACTCTTCTAGGTTTCTCACACTCTTCTCTCCCCCCTTAGTGGGTCTTCGTGTAGGGTCAAGGATTTCACAATTACAAATTTTCTATATAGCACATTTGACGCTCACCAAATTGCAAAGCCTCAAAACATCACATTTAGCACTCACAAAATTGAAAGGTTTTTATGTAGCACATTTGGTGCTTTCCAAATTTGGAAAGCACCAAATTGACTTTTCCAAAAATGGTAAAAAGGGGATTTGAGCTGTGATATTGCCCACAATCCTCTACCTTTATCTAGTTATGTGCTTTCTCTAACAATAAAAATTAGTTGACTTGTTGTGGTACCATATTATGCTTGCTCCATCTCCTTTTGAGTATTAATTTACTTTTTGTACAATGTAGAAGAATATAATTTGAAGTTTCTACATCATATTTGATTATCTCAGGTAATATATTCATTTTTTGTAGAATTGAAATCCTTATATTGAGTTTTTTGTTTATTTTTGACAATATAGACCATTCCTTTCATAATTTTATTAAATATAATAGTTTTACATAGAATTCAACATTGAATAAGATCGAAGTTGCATAAAAAGTTAATTTTCTTAGGAGTTTGAAGAAAAAAATGAAAAACATGACATAATTTAGATGTTCATTCTTGTAAACTTATATAGGGGATTTCAATTTAACACAAAAATGAATATGTATTCTATTTACATTGCTTATAGTAGTCCATTTCCATCATGGTTAGTGGAATTCACTCTTTTTCATTTGATTTTTTAGCAAATGACCTAAAAAACAAACAAATTGATTCACTCTACATTGGCTAGAATGTAGGTGGATTTGGAAATCTCAAAATGATTAATAACACTATATTTATCCTAGAAACCACTGCTATAATGAAGAATTAAGAATGCTATATTTATCCTAGAAACCCTCTTAAGAGACAAAATACAGACTGTGGCAATGGAAAAAATAGAATTTGGCAATTGCAATTTCCTACCACCTATATTAAATGTATCAAATTATCATTATTTAATGAGTGTAAAAATGATTGGCTAATCTGTCTCTTGCTCCATTCAATGAGACCTTTGCAGTGGATGTAATGTTCAACCCTTCCTCCATTAGCTACATATTTGCATTTCTTGTCACATAGATCAATTAATTTTCATTTTCCTTTTCTTTTAAGTTACAATTGTCTACTACCTATATTATGTAGTAAATTGTCATATTAAATGAGTGTACAATTGATTGGATACAATCTATCCCTTGTTCTACCAATAAGACCTTGGTTATGGATTTAATCTGCCCCTTGCTCTATTAGTTACATATTTGTCTTTGTTGAATTGTGCTCCTTTCTATGTGTTTTCCAAGGCCATACCATTTATGGTATCAAACTTACAACATTATCCTTCTTCTCTCCTCAATTTAAAAAACTTCAACCTTGTTGTGACGCTATCAGCATGGGGAAGAGTTCACACCTTGAACCAAAGGAAAAACTCATATGCATCCATATGATTACAAAACTATACTCTTCTAAGGAAATATTTTCAAATTTAAAATCCATGTCTATGTGGTGTCATTCATGTCAAAAAATTCATCCTCGAGTGCATACTGAATCTACTCATCCTCATGAAAGAAAATACATGTGGAGGAAGCATCAATGGCATCACAATTTTTAATGTCATAACAAGGGAGAACATCAATGAGGTAGTTAAGTTCATACTATACAAGCTTCTCATCGCCATAACTGTCACAATGTGTGAAGTCACAAATTTTTGCTCCCTTAATTTCACTTTAGCCTTCAATCCAATGTCTTTACATCTTCATTATTCCATGCATTTTTCATATTTTGCATTACAAGAATCACTAACACATATTGTATTAATAATCCATTTCAAATTTATACCTTGATCTACTATGAAACAAGAGAATATCATTACGAAAGGTTGAAAATGCATTGGAAAGGGTGGAAAGATCACCTAAGTTGCTACAATCTTCCATGGAGATATTTAGTTATAGACTGCAGTGTCAGAAAATGTACACCTTTACATTTTCAAACTATGTTTGGGTCCCTTAATTAATTGGACTTAATTAAGCCTCTAATTGACTCAATTACACGTTTAAAAGCCTAATTAATCCCCTTTTTCATAAGGGAAACTTGTATTAAACAATTTTAAACATTAATTAAATTGCCTTAGAAATTGAGTGTCCTGGATTTAGGTCCTAGGACCCATTCGCCCAAGGGAAAATGGGCCCCCCTTAAGTTTAGGATCTCAATTTTTAATATGTTTTTGGTGGTATTTTTATGATTCAAATTGAATTTGCAATTTTTGGCCTTTGATGTTTAATTGTTGGGAAAATAGAAAATTACATATAAAAACAAGGTATTTTTATAATTTAAAACTAGAGATTTGAATTGAGAGTTGAACTTCACAAGAGCAAAGATTATTGTCAAAAGTGTTCAAGAGTAGATTTATCAGTCTTCTACAATAGCATTCAAGATCTCAAGCATCATGCAAAATTTATTTGCATCTATGCATTTTTTTGGACCCAACATTGTGATGCAGGTTTCAAGTTTTCAAGCATCAAATCAAGCATCATGATCAACATCCAATCAAGTTATGTCATGCAAGATCAAGACCTTAGAGAGATGTGTTATACTTCAATCTTATAAGGATTTTCAGTCAAGGGTAAAACTTGGTTAGTTGCAACATAGCGTTGTTCATTCACCATTCCTTCTATTCATGTTTCATTTCATTTCAAGGTTTAATTACCAAAATGGGGTTTGATTAAGGCAAACCCCCATTCACCAAAAATAAACAATTTTCCCTCCCTTTGTGTTTGCATATTTGCATGTGAAGAAGGATTGAAGATTGATCAAAAATGAAAATTTGCAAAGTTGTTAAAGTTGTCAAGATATGGAAACTCACTTGTAGAATTTATTTTTTACTTTTCGATTGTGAAATATGGAGGAATCGAGAGTGCAGACTCAGGATAAGAGATTTATCAAAATAGATTTTGGATCCTTGTAGCAAGACCCATTCGCCCTAGGGTGAATAAATCCTAGGAGGACACTTAGCAACCACTTTTGGTGACCGGTACACATAAACTTTCCTTTCTCAAATCTACAAAAAATTTGGTGATTTTGATTGCTTTATGCTTTAAATTGATGATTCAAGTTTCACATTGCATAATTGAGTTCATTTACTATTTTTAGTTTTTCTCCCTAAAGTGTTGTTCAGGTAGATTTACCCCATCTTTGCATAAGAAAAACAACAAGATCTCCATAAGGTTGACTCACCTAAGGGTTGAAAGTCAATCTTATCTTAGGGGATCTCTTTTTCCTAATGAAAATAGAAAGATAGGTGCATCATCCCATATTTATCCTATCAACCATCCCTATTTTTCTATGTTTCATTTTGGTGAACCCAACATTCTTGCACTATAAATTTACTAGTTTGGAGTCCATTCAAACCCTAGATCTAGGAATTGCATTAGTTTGCATTTCATCTAGGGTTTCCAAAACTGCATTAGTTTGCATCTCATATAGGGTTTTAAATTTACATTTTGCATTGTTCAAAATCTGAAAAAATCCAAAAAATTGTATGCATGTTACATTAATTTTGCATAGTACTTGCATATTAGTGTACTTTCAGTCATTTACACAAGAAAATTTTGTCAAATTTTTATTTCAAAAGGTGTCACTTTGTTCATGATTTTTCTTTCATTTCACTTGCATTAGGACACCTAAATTTGGAAAATTCAATCATTGAAACCACAGTCTGCAACCTAAAACTAGAAATTCAAACATTAAGCAAGAAATTCAAACTTTAATTTTTTAGAACCCTGACATGAGACACATTTTCCGCAGGGTGAATCAGTCCATGCATAGGTGTTATTTCAAATTTTTGGGTATTAATTTTTCTCTATTTGCTTCATTCTATTATGTTGTTAATTTTGGGTTTTAGTTTCAAAACACAAAAAATTCTATACTTTCTTTCTTTAAGTTCAATTGGTCAAATTGAGTGCATTGTTTGAAATCAAAATTGGCATTCAAAGACATCATTTTTAGGTTTTTGCTTGTGAACAGTAAATTATCTTATTTTAAATTTGAAAATTGCTATTTCTTTTTACATACTTGCATTACACTTCATAATTATGGGTGTTCATTGCATTTGTTTAGTGTCTATTCTTCATTTTGGGTGCACTTAGGTTTGGTGAAACTTGTATGAGCTTCACAACCTATCCTATTACCAATACTGTAGTGAAACATAGTTTGAGACTCATGTCATCCCACACTACTACATCTGTCGTGGATCTTGAGTTTTCCAACTCTTTCACTCATAGTGTTGATACTAGTCAACCCATTATGGACCATAGCTTTGATACCTCATTTCCCATGACCACCCTACCCACAACCAAAGTGACTGATGTTGACACAATGATTACTAATATCCCTAAAGAAAACCTAAAACAAATGGATGAAGCCTTAGAAAATTTGCAAAACTTTATAAATTTTGAATGCATTGCTGGTACTACAATTCCTGTCATAGATAACATGAGGAAAATGCTTGATAATGAAAAAAGAATAGAAATTGTGTGTATCGTATCTCATATCATTAACAAGCATGTCCCTACAATGGCTAGTTGTGCTCAAACTTTGGGGTACACTCAAATTCAAGGTGGAAATTTAATTCCTCCTCCAATTGTGGCCTCTATTCCTAAATATACCAACCTACATGTTGCTACAACCATACAATCAAAAGAAATGTCAATTCATCCTTAGGAATTTCCATTGGGAATCCCTTTAGCTTTGTGCATTCAAATCTCATATCTCCTAATCCATTTCCCCTCACAAACTTACAATTCACTTGTCCTCCAAATACATATACACCTCCACCTTATTCACCTCCATCTCACAACACAGCCAATGATTCCATCCTTAACCAACTCTTACAAAAAATTTCATCCCTCCAACAACAAATTTCTGCATTGAACCAAAGTCCAAATGGCCAACTTTCACACTATGTCAAAAGAAAGCCATTATCTTTGGAGATATCGAGAGAAAAAATACCATAAGGCATAGAGATTCCTATATTTGAAAAATATTATGGTAAAGGAGATCCTAGTAACCATGTCTTAGCATACATAGCCTTATGTAGTGACTTCATTTTTGAGGATAAGATCTTGGCTAAACTTTTCCCTAGATCATTGAAAGACACTGCCTTGGAATGGTTTTGTTCTTTACCGAATAACTCAATTCATTCATTCAATGAACTTGTTGATTCCTTTCTTAACTATCTCCAAGTGTACATGGGTCCCAAGATGACCTTAGTTGATTTAATGCAATGTAAACAAAAGGATGATGAAAAGGTCACCAACTTTATTGCTTGTTATCAATTTCTTTACTCACAAATCAAAATTAAGATTCCCGATGTTGATCTTCAAAGAATGTTCATTGAAAATTTGCAAGAAAAAATCCAATAAAACTTGGGATGATGAAATTTCCCTCCTTTACACACTTTTGCATGACCCTTCGTGACTACCAAAATTTGGTTAGTCATCATGAAACTGAAACTTCTTCCAACCTTCCTAAGAAATCCAAATTCGTGCCCCATAACAATTTCCAACCCTTCAAGAAACAAAATAGGGGAATTTTACAACTAAATACACTTCAAACAATTCAACATGTTAACTCCCAAGTTGCTACCATAAAAATGAAAAATCGATATCCATTTAGGGAAAGGAGTATAAAATTTACCCTATTACCCGATACCCTCCATTCCATTATGTTGCAACTTATAAGTAAGAACTTAGTTACCTTACCTCCTATTCGAGCCATAGATACCACTAAGCCCTTACCTCTAAACTTCAACTCGAATGCCTTTTTCCATTATCATTGACAAAATGGACATGATACAAAACATTGTAAGCATCTTAAACATATTGTGCACGACCTCATTGATTCTAATCGCATCTAGATTGGTGGTGTTAATGATCAAGGAAATAAGTTTATTTCCCCACCCAACCAAAACTTGCAAATATTTACCAACCCCATTCCAAATCTTAATATTTCTTTTATGCAAGTGTACTGATACCAAGAATGATGTGATGAATGTTGAAAAACTTCAAGATACAAATAATGACAATATGAGTGATAATGGAGAAGACTTACAACATGTGATCGACTTCATTGATGTTCAACCTCATAAGGGCCAAACCAAAATGACCCTTGACATTTCTTTCTCACAAAGTGACATAATTAGATGGGCACCCGATGGTCCTCTTTATATCACTGGAAGAATCAATGACAAGCCTACTAATGGGATATTAATTGATCCCAATTGTGTAGAGAATGTGATCACTGAAGAATTATTATGTGCATCAACTTTATCAAGATTCTTATGAACAACCAAAAGCATGGATCAAAACACATAATGGTTTTTATTTCCCTATGATAGGTTCAATCACTCTTCCATTAAAAGTGGGACCGAAACAATTGATTGTCTCAGTCTCCATCATCCTGTTGTCAAACCAATTCCATGTGAAGCTCAAGGTTATCCATGGCTACACTCCATGGATGTTATCCCATTGGTAGTGCATAAATTTTTAAAGTTTCCATTTGGAAATTAAATATTTACTATGCATCATAGTGTCTTTAATCTCGTGTCTTCTCGTGGGAATTTATCATTGGATTTATTTTGGTTCAAATCCATGGAACCTCCTAAGCCTCGTGAAGACTTCTTTTTCAAATCTTATAAAAAGATCGAGGAAAAGTGCATAGAAGAATTATCCCTTAGCAACATGCCTCAGCGCATGACTGAGCCTCCTATCATTGATGATACCATGATTAGACCAAAATCCCTTCCAAGTAACTAGGACCAACCATGACAAATCCTTCGCCCATTTCCTATTAAATACCAAGAGATAACAATATAAGTCTCATTGTGCCTCCTACGATCAAACAAATTTATAAAGCTAAAGAGAACATGGTTGAACAACCTTCCATGGTTCCTTTCATTCCTCCCTTATGGGAAGAAAAGAAACCTATGGTTAATAAACCCAATCCTACACAATCACAACTTGAAAATCACACAAGAAGAAATAGAAATGATAAAGAGCATAGGAGTAGACATCATGCTATTGCTTGTAAGTGAAAAGAAGAGAATAAAACAAAAAATCAAGATCAAAATTTAACTCAAACAAAGCATGATGATTCTCCACCTTCACCACAACAAACACATGAAACTTCTATGGACAATGTAATTATGCCTCCAGTTGTGATTAACTTAGATGATGATGATGAGATTGCTAAGGTTGATGAGGAAGTGCATAATGAGATAAGTTTATTGTTTTCCTCTTCCATGAGCTTAAATGATAACAAATGTGATGATCCTCCTAACAAGAATGACTCACCACGTGTTGAACCTAATGATGCTTCTCATATGAGACTTGTTGTTTTCCCTTTGGCTAGTTTTCCACCTTCTGCATATGATGAACAAGATTGGGATGTTGATGACCTACTATAGGTTGAATCACATGTGCCATACTAATCTTCTCTTTGTTTTCTTTTCATGTTCTTTGTGATTGCATGTGCATAATTTGATCCCTCATACAATGTTGCTTGGTGTGTCTTTATACGTTTGTGAGCCTACTTTGGATGACCCTTGTCACTCTATTGGTGCAAGGATACAAAGGAAGGGAACCTGTTTTGACATTCTTCTATTTGTATCTTCATTCTTCTATATTTCATAAAGCTTTATCTTGTCTTGTGTTTTCCTTTTGGGGATGACACAAGGCATTGAGACATTCAAGTCTCTTCCATGTTGACCCAAATCCTTCTCCTTTGTTTTTGCTCTCTATGTGTCATTCTTCCTTGGTGCTCACTGTTCCATGGGTCATTTGGGGAATGATGATGATTTTGAACTCAATTATATCACTATAGTAAAGACATAATGTTGATCATAGATCCATGGATCTCTTATGTGTTATCTTAGGATTGCATATGGGGGGAAACCCTCATTTTCATGACATAGCTCTATTTGGGAAACATGTTTTTCATAGGGATTTCCACATATAAAGCTCTCATTTATTGGCATTTATTGTGTTCTAATTTAAATTAATTTCTCATAGCATGGTGTTTAGCAATTTCTTTAAAGTGGGGAAATACACGTCCCCACTCATTCTTTGCTTTAAAGTGTGGTCTTCTTAGTTCACGGGATGTGTCTTCTTGGTGGTGACATTGGTTTTGATGTTCCTCAAGAGCGTGACCTTTCTTGGCATATGGAATTCCTCTTAGTGGTGATGCTATGACTTGCATTCCCTAAGTTGCAAATATTTTCATTAGAAATGTATCATTTAATTTGATTCAATTAATTGATTTGTTTATTTATTGTGAAGGTTAAAATTAAATTAGAATAATTTAATTGAAAGAAATTTTTAATTATAGAATTAGTTTAGGCATAAAAAGGTAGCTTATTTTAATTAGATAAACTTAAAATCTAATATCTATTCTAGGTACATGAATTGAGTTTTAATCTAAAATATAAAATCAACTTACAAATGACAATAAAAAATGAAACACTATCTCAATAAGTAAACATAGATAGGACTTCCTCAATGTAATGTAATATTGTCTGTCAAAGTTGGTTTGTAAGGTTTAATATCAGACCGTTTTGTATGTATTTATGGGTTTGGCCCCTTCTCACCACTTCTATATATCAAAAAAGAAAAGAAAAGTAAACATAGATAGTTATAATCCAATATCAAATATAATCAATTTGTTAATGTACACAACTATGAATTGAATTGTTTCTATACTCTTGTTAAAGAGTGCATTAATTAATTCACTATATAATATTATTACTTATTGCCAATGTCATTAAGGGAATGTTGCAAGTTGTAAAACAAAATTGACATCTCTAGATTTTAAACTAAACTAATTAGATACTTTCAAGCAAAAGTATTGATTTTTAGTGTAGCACATCTACTCTCAAGAAGATAGAGGAAAAAAATCTAAAACTAGACTAAATTAATAAAGAAAATAAAACTAATTAGAACAAGATACTAAATGTAGAGAATATTGGTAAAATACATTGTGATATGAAAATAAATTATTAGAGACTAACATGAGAAAATTATAATTTACAAATATTGTAGAGTTAAAATTTTCATAGAAGTGCAAACTAATTTGAACAAGACTTGATATTTCTCAATTTACAATGTAAAGGAACAAGCCACCATGCAAAAATGCACATGAATTATTTACTAATCAATAAAAAAATATAATAATAATTATCAAACATATGACTATGACTATAACATGTATACTTCAAGCAAATTAATTAACCATAAGAAAAAGTGTCATTAAATATTTCTATATAAATTCCTCCTTAAATTATATTTATAAGTCCCTTTTATATCTTGAAGTTAATGGTTAATTAATTATAATTGAGTCATAACTTAACCTTCCAAATGCTTTATAAAATTAATAAAAACAAATAAGTCACTTCAACTTTATAAAAATAAAGTCACTTAAAAGATTTTTATAAAAAAAACAAAAATATTATCACCAAGTAATAACATATTAATCTAAAATAAATTTAGTATATAATTTCAATCATAAAAGTAAATGACAATTCAAGAATAAAAATATCTCCATGGGTGGGGTTCCAATTTAAATAATATATTTAAATGTATTTATGAAATTAATTTATAAAAATATATCACTTCAACTTTATAAGAGAACAAACTCACTTAAAGATATTTTAAAAGAAATTTTGTTTTAACACTAAGAAATAACATACTAAGTAAAAAATGATTTAAGAATATAATTAAATTAGGATTAATGAAACTCCAACAATAATAATATCTCCATGGACAGGGTGCCAATTTAAATAATATCTTTAGATGTACTTATGAAATTAATTTATAACAAATAGACTCACTTAAAGATATTTTAAAGGAAAGTTCATTTTATCACCAAAAAATAACATACTAAGCCAAAAAGGATTTAGGAATATAATTTTAGAATTAATGAAACTTCAATAAATATAATATCTCCATGGGTGATGTGCCACTTTAAATTCTATAATTTAGCAAAGGCATAAAAGGGAAAAACAATAATAATGTTTTTTTCTTTTTCACATCTTATCAATGACAATAATCAATGCAAGTAAACTTCAACATTTGATAATTAGCATCAAGACTCAAATATTCAGCAAATTAAAAGCATTGAACTGCTTGATTAAATTCTAGACATGGCAATGATGGTATGATAGGAACATGTCACTATAAGAAAATTAAGCTCTTACTTCTTGGATCACCAATTTTGAATCTCCAAACATCTTTAGTTATTTAACCTTTTTCATAAGAGTGAATTGTAATCCATGGATCAAGGCCTTATTGAACCTTTCCATTTGTGGTCTTGTACTTTGTGTCGATAGAGAAAATTAGGAGGAAGGCATGAATCATTGATAGCAACCACAAAACTATATAATTCAAACCATAGAGACACTAATCTAACAATGAAGTACAAGATGAAAATAGAAATTAAATGATAAATAAAATATACTTTAGCTTATATGTCTAAGTTTATCCACCTTAATGGATGACAATAATCTACAAAAATATTAATGTAGATGTAAGATAGAAAAATATCAAAGAAAGGGGTTAGATTGGAATGAGATTGATAGCTTTCTTTTATATAAATTTAGATCAAATGAATGGTGAGTATTAAGAGGTGTATTGATAAGATCAACGGTGAAGGATTGTTGAGATGAAGAGATGGACTAGTTAACTCAATGCATGAGGAATGAAGTGAGTAAATATGGAGATAACTAATTGCATGAAAGAAGAACTAGAATAAAGTGCTAGATAGAAGATGAGTTTGGTTCTACATGAGAGGATTAATAATTAATTAAAATAATTCATTATTATTGCATGTACAAAGTGGGCTAAATAAATAAAATAAGTAATTTCAATTATTTAGAGAATGGATAAATTTAGATAAATTAAATAATTGAAATAATTACTTAATTTAGGAGATGGTGCATGAATAATTAAATAATTAAAATAATTATTTAACTATAGGGTAAGTGCTCCAAGTTGTGACACAAAAATCACTCTTAAGATGCCACTTTTTCTTTTTTTTCTTCTGAAATCAGCAAAGTTTGATGTTCATGAGAAAATGAAGATAGTTACGCTCAAAATTTGAAGATACAACAAGAACAAGAGTTGAAGTGATTGGAGTCTACTTTCTAAGCTACTATTTTTTTTTTTAAATAATGAAGATTAAGGGTTTCAAAAAGGGGGGCCAACAAAAGTGGTCCTATTTTTATCAAAAAAAATAGCATAGCGTATGTTGTTGTCTCCCTTTTTTGTTAACTTTTTTTTTTAAATTTCAAAAACCCAAACAGTGAGAAATTAGCTAACACCATGTAATTTATCCCAGCTCTTTTGGCTAATATTTTATGAATTTTCAAAGTTGACACATCTTGAAAAGATAAAATTTGAGCATCCCCCCCCCCCCCAATTGTTTTTAAAAATAATAAAAAATAAATTCATTTTTTTCGATTATGTGTATAAAGTCTAGTTTATAAAAAAATGATTTAAAAAAAATGATGAACAAGTAAAAATCTATACTAAAACTAGCACAGGTTGGTTTTTGACAAAAAATGGAGGCACTAACAAGACAAGTTATGGATGAAAACCTTAAGATAATCAAAATGTTAAAAAATGGTTATATAGGTAAGAGAGAGCCTAACATCACAATTTTTTTATAAACTTACATTGAAAGACATACAAACCTGACAGTTAGCATGACCAAAAATGTGTGAAATTTTGTTACCCTTTCATAAAATCACATCCTTGGCATGAAACGGTCATCCAACCCTTTGGGTTGGATTCTTGAGGCAAAATCGAACCCTTTGATTTGGTATTTCCCAATACAAAAAATTTCGCATGCACCAAATGTATTGAATTGACAAAAAGACCAACTTCGCTTTCTATTTTCCTCTCACTACCCAACTTTGATAAGGATTAAAGCTTATGGTTTATGATCAATGATGGATAGTCGAGGTTTTACCTTTCACTCCCTCCCTATCCCCTTCCCTCTTAACCAATACTTACCCTATTCTCTCTCAACCCTCTTTGCCTTGCCTTCCCTCATTAACCCCATATCCATCATTTCCTCCCTACCTCTCTCCAATTCTATCTTCATTTGTTATTGTTTCTCACCCGTTTCTCCTGTTTCTCTCGATCACTACCTCTCCCTCCTAACCTCTCTCTCTCCCAATATCCAAGTCTCTCCCTCCTTGTCTCATTACCCACCTCTTTCCCCCTCTATCTCTCACCTCTTTCTTCTCTCTCTCTCCCCATATCCAAGTCTCTCCAACCTTGTCTCATTACTCACCTCTTTCCCCCTCTATCTCTCATCCCATTCTTCTCTCTTATCTTCCCTATCCCTCCTCTTTCTAGGCCATCACCTCTTTATCTTCTCCTCCCTATGTCTCTCACTCCCTCCTTGTGTACTTTCCCTCCATCGCTTGTTACTCATCTACCAATACTTCCCTTTCACTCTCCCTCTCTTCTCTTTCTCCACTCTCTAGATCTCTCACAATCTATCTCCCCATCTCCCTCTCTATTATTCCTTCCCTCCTTACCCCCATCTATATCCTTGCATCCCTACCTCTCTCTTTTTCTCTCTCCCTCTATTATTGTTTCTTTCTAATCTATCTCCTTTCTCTCAATCACTACCTCTTCTTGGACCACCCTCTCTCTCCCCATCTCCACGACTCTCCCTCCTTCCCTCGTTACCTCTCTACCTCTCCCTCCTTGTCTCATTACCCATCCCTCTCCCACCCTCACTATCTTGCCTTTGCTCCTTAGGTTTTAAGGGTTGAGGGTTGAGGGATTAGGGTTTAAGGTTTAGGGTTGAGAGATTAGGGTTGAGGGTTTAAGGGTTGGGGGTTAAGGATTAGGGTTTTAGGGTTGAGGTTCAAGAGGGTTGAGGGTTATAGGGTTGAGGGATTAGGTTTTAAGGGTTGAGGGATTAGAGATTAGGGTTTAGGGTTGAATATTTAAGGGTTTAGAGATGAGGGTTGAGGGTTGAGGGTTGAGAGAATATGGTTTAAGGGTTGA
>VDFB02300531.1:0-29482 GCA_007258455.2 Sequoia sempervirens | reverse complement strand
GAGGGTTGATGGTTGAAAGGATTAAGGGTTGAGGGTTTAAAGGTTGAGGGATTATGGTTTAAGAGTTGATGGTTTATGGGATTAAGGGTTGAGGCTTGAGGGTTTAATGGTAGAGGGTTGAGGGTATAGGGATAAGGATTATGGTTTAAGGGTTGAGGGTTGAGGGATTGGAGTCTAATGTGTAAGGTTGAGGAATTAGGGTTGGGGGTTGAGGTTTGAGGGTTGAGTGTTGAGGGATTAAGGGTTGAGGGTTTAAGGGTTGAGAGTTGAGGCATGAGATTTTAAGGGTTGAAGGTTGAGGGATTAGGGTTTAAGGTTTGAATGTTGAGGGTTATAGGATTGAGGGATTAGGGTTTAAGGGTTGAGGGTTGAGAGTTAAAGGGTTGAGGGTTGAAGTTTAAGGGTTGATGGTTTAAGGGTTTAGGGTTTAAGGTTTTAGGCTTAATGGATGAGGGTTTAAGGGTTGAGGGTTGAGGGATTAGAGTTGAAGGGTTGAGAGTCGAGGTATTGGGGTTTAAGGCTCTGATGGCTCTATGGGCTGAGGGGCTGAGGGCTCATGCCTACTGCCTTAGGCTCTGGCTGGCCTGAGGCCTGAGTGGCCTACAAGTAGAGGGGTCGAAAATGAGGCATGGAGGGCCGAGTACAGGGACAAGGATTATGGTTTAAGTGGCTGAGGGGTTGAGGGATTAGGGCTTAAGGTTTGAGGATTTAAGGGTAGAGGGTTGAGGGTATGAGGGTTGAGGGTATAGGGATAAGGATTAGGGTTTAAGGGTTGAGGGTTAAGGGATTAGGGTCTAAGGTATAAGGTTGAGAAATTAGGGTTGGGGGTTGAGGGTTGAGGGTTGAGGGTTGAGGGTTGAAGTTTTAGGGTTATAGGACTGAGGAATTAGGGTTTAAGGGTTGAGGAATTAGGGTTTGGTTTAAAGGTTGATGATTTAAGGGTTGAGGGTTGAGGGTTGAGGGATTAGGGTCTAAGGTATAGATTTGAGAGATTAGGGTTGAGGGTTGCGGGTTGCGGGTTTAAGGGTTTAGGGTTTAAGGGTTGAGGGTTAAGGGTTGAGGGTTTAAGGGTTGAGGGTTGAGGGTTGATGTATGAGGTATGAGGGTTAAGGTTTGAGGTTTGAGTTTTAAGGGTTGAGGGATTAAGGGTTGAGGGTTTAAGGGTTGAGCGTTGAGGGATGAGGGTTTAATGGTTGATGGTTGAGGGATTATGGTTTAAGGGTTGATCGTTTAAGGGTTTAGGGTTTAAGGGTTGAGGCTTGAGGGTTGATAGTTTAAGGGTAGAGGGTGGAGGGTTCAGGATTGAGGGTTGAGGTATGAGGGTTTAATCCTTTTCTACCTCTCCATCTCTCCTTAGCCATCTCTACATCTCTCAGTCCTTGTGATCTGTATAGGATCTAGACTATTTGCATAATTGAATGCTTAATTAAAACAACTTTTCGGAATTTTAATTCATGCATACATTAATTAAATTATGCATCAAAACTTAAGGTGAGAAACATAATTGAGAGAGAAGAAGATAGAAAGTGCAAATAGAGTTTGATTACGAAGTTCGCCACAAACGTGACTACGTCTTCGGGTCGGCTCCAATAGAGTATGACCGATCTGATTAATCTCCAAAATCAATTACAAATGCACCAAGACCATTTCTTTGAGTACTTCGACAGTATGACAATACTCCGACGTACAAAAATGGCTCAAAAATCTCCTAGAACTCCTCTTTTGAATCCTCTGACACCTATTTTCTCTCACCACTTAACTTGAAAAATATCCCAAGAACACTTAGCCTAACTCTCTCCCTTTCACCCCTTTAAATATAAAAAAATGGTTCAAATTGGTTACTAACCAATTGATTTACAAATGTACCTTATTTCTCCATTTTACATAGAAATCTTGATAATCTCCCATATTTGTATATAAATCTTTATTTAAGAATCCCCCTAATAATTTTCAAATTATGATAACCTTTCAATTATTAGTTTCGGGCATTCTATTTAGGAGGTTATTAAGTTTGTTAATCCTTAAAAGGATTATTTGTTATAGTTTAGGGGAGTTGTTCTTAAAATCAAAGCATTCAGTTTTGATCCTCAATTAAATACAACCAATGCCATATATATGTATGAGTTGTTCAATGGCTCGTTGGTGACAATACATTTTGGGAACCTGGCGGTTCTGGGTTCCACTCCCGGCCATCGGTTCCCTTTCCACCATTTACAACCAAATTCATAACAAAAGAAAACCTCTTCCTACCATTGGTAACGGCCGCAAAAAGAGAGGAATGGTTGGGCATGAACCTCGCAAGTGAGAGATGGGGGGTTCGAATCCCCTCAATTTTTTTTTTAACAAACAAACCGACTTACCCATCCGTGGGGGGAAGAGGGAGGCCGCGTGGCATGCCGAGGAGGTGCCACGTGGAAAAACTTGATTCACTGATAGTGGTGACTAGATGCCGATGTGTCTACCAATTGGATGACGACGTGGAAGCTGATGTGTCCGACGATGACGTGGCGGCTGACTGTACATTGACATAGATGCTAATTGTGTGTATGACTGTATAGAAAGGACACGTGTCACCACCTGATTGGTTCCATACAATGCTGACATGGATGCCATGTGTTGAATACTAGTTCATCCACTTCACCATCCGTACAGTACGGAATGCTGATGTCAGCATCCGTACAGTCCACCTCAAAAGTCAACTGCAAACTTTGACCACTGATAAGTTGAGCATACAATGTCAGATTTTGACGAAATGAACACCATCAGAATCATCTCGACGAGCTCTTCACGATGACACTGGTTCCATAAATTTCTGAGATGATCATTTTTTCACCTTCTAGATGCCCTTTGATACCAGTTTGACCCAAGGTTTGACTGGCCATAACTTGTGCAAACAGACTCCTTTTTGCTCCGTTTGAGTTGCGTTGGAATTAGGATGCTGAGCTCTCTCTGATGGTGTAGATTCTAGAGAGAAATGAGACACTTCAATTTTCACTAAAAATATCCACCGGATCAAGCCTCCCCATTGAAGACCTTTTGGACCTCCAAAAGTGACATTTACTTTGACATTAAGTGAGGACTTGGCCTCCCCACTCTTCTTGTATCATCTATACATTTGAAAACCTGACTCACAAGCACAATGAAGACTGCAACAACATTGTTTTACATAAACATTATTCTATCGCTTCCATAAGCATCTACATCAATTGCCATAGCCACTAACCAACAAAAATTGACTAGCATCAAGTTGAACAATAATACATAAATGAAAGAGAATAAATCAACAACATATCGATCCTTCACAACAGGAGCATTTTTACCCAAGGAACTATCAATGCTTTCAATCATCATTCCCTCATGCTGTACTGCGGGTGCATCCTACAACATCTAACCCTGGTTAGCTACTCCAAGTTCAATTTTAGAACCACCTGTACTAACAGACATAAGAGTTAACTCTTTACTTGCATTAATTACCCTCTTTAACTATCTTGTGTTTGCAAAAGAACAATCAGTCTTAATCCTGTGAGGATGTACAATATACTATATGCCATCTTTAAATAAGTGATAATGATTCTTTTCCCTGTAGAAAATTGCTTTCCTGTCATACAAATAAGGGCTACCAAGCACTATCCCATAGATATCCAGTGGAACCACATCAAACTGTACTTCATCCACAAACTTACTAGTGATTGTGAACCTTAAGGTGCATTGTTTTGTTACTTGCAACTTATCATTTTCACAAATCTAGCCTAGTGGATAAGGTTGCTTATGTTGTGTAGTTTTTAATCCCAAGCCTCTTACAACACTTTTAGAAATTAAATTCACTTGAGAACCACTATCTATGAGTGCATCAATTTTAGTGTTCTTAGCAACAACCCTTAAATGAAACAACTCATTCCTTTTCTTATCTTTAGAGAAATCATTAACTGTAGAAGTAGAAGCACAACTAGCAATAGAAACACTAGAAATAGGAGCTTTACCTTTTAGACCCATAGCTGTTATCTTAGTCTCATCATCTGAATCTGAACCAAGATCCAAAACAACATTTGCAAATTTCTCCTTACCCTTTTGTTTTTGATCACGTCTCTGAGCCCACTTAGGCTTCAGTTTAGGATGCAACTGCCAACAATGTTCTTCATCATGACCCTTCCTGTCACAATGAGTGCAAGAAAGTTTCTCATCCTTCTTAACTGTAACTGCCTTCTTTCCTTTCCCTGTCTCTGCAACCTTAGAAGATTTCTTTACATCATTATCAAACTTATCAATAAAAGATCCTTTACCCCTCGACTCTAAGTGTGTAGCTTGAACAGACACTTCATCCAAATTACAAGGATTCAAAACCAAAATGGAATGCCTAAGGTAGGAATGTAGACCTCCTATGTACTTCAACAAAGTGTGCTGGGTGTACAAAGGAACATTCAAAGCAATAGCCCTTTACCTAAATTCATGGGTGTATTCTTGAACAGATTGACCCTTCCCTTGCCTAAACATTTTCCAGTCCATCATTAACTGTTGCATATGTCCTAGGGGATAAAACTGCTTCTTAAGAGCATTAACAAACTCTGCCCAAGTTAAACTGACTCTACCATGCTGTGAAATTTGCCTTAGTCTTACTCTCCCACTGTGTTAAGGGCTGTATTCTCCAACGAAGAGAGTAGCTAATTGATCCTATCAATATCATCTAATAGGTTGCCTTCGACTCCTCATAATAGACTTCTACTATTAATCCAATCATCCAATTTTTCAGCATTTAGTTCACCAATACTTAGGCAAGTCAAATTTTACATCCAATTTAATTTTTAGGTTTATGCCCACCTTGAAAAGGATTAAAAGAAGTAGAATTAGGAGAAGATGGAGAAGAAGGAGAAGAAGGAGAAGAGGGAGGAGAAGAAGAAAAGGGGTGATTTGGTTGCTTGCCACCGTCTCCATGTTGTTTCCCTTTCTTGTCTTCACGAACAACTTCCTTCGATGAACCTCCTTCACGATCCTTCCGCTCTTGTCTCTCATGGAAAAGTATGTCCACCTTAGCCTTCATCTCGAGGAATGCTCTACAAAACTCCTACTCACTGATTTCTTTAGGAACCTCCATTCCAGACACATACATCTTCAAAAAACTTCTTCGCTTCCCAATCTCAGGATTAAAGTCTTCGAGCTTGCCTTCACCCTTTTGAATCCTAGATCTCGTTAGCATTCAAAAAAACTAATAACTGCAATAATAGTCAACTGAGCTCTGATAGCAACTTGATCTGTATAGGATCTAGACTATTTGCAGAATTGGATGCTTAATTAAAACAACTTTGCGTAATTTTAATTCATGCATGCATTAACGAAATTATGCATCAAAACTTAAGGTGAGAAACATAATTGAGAGAGAAGAAGATAGAAAGTGCAAACAGAGTCTGATTACAGAGTTCGCCACAAATGTGACTACGTCTCCGGGTCGGCTCCAATAGAGTACGACCGATCTGATTAATCTCCAAAATCAATTACAAATGCACCAAGACCATTTCTTCGAGCACTTCGGTAGTATGAAAATACTTCGATGTATGAAAATGGCTCAAAAATCTCCTAGAACTCCTCTTTTGAATCCTCTGACACCTATTTTCTCTCACCACTTAACTTGAAAAATCTCCCAAGAACACTTAGCCTAACTCTCTCCCTTTCACCCCTTTAAATATAAAAAAATGGCTCAAATTGGTTACTAACCAATTGATTTACAAATCAACCTTATTTCTCCATTTTACATAGAAATCTTGATAATCTCCCATATTTGTATATAAATCTTTATTTAAGAATCCCCCTAATAATTTTCAAATTATGATAACCTTTCAATTATTAGTTTCGGGTATTCTATTTAGGAGGTTATTAAGTTTGTTAATCCTTAAAAGGATTAATTGTTATAGTTTAGGGGAGTTGTTCTTAAAATCAAAGCATTCAGTTTTGATCCTAACTTAAATACAACCAATGCCATATATATGTATGAGCTGTTTGATGGCTCGTTGGTGACAAAATATTTTGGGAACCCGACGGTTCCGGGTTCCACTCCCGGCCGTCGGTTCCCTTTCCACTGTTTACAACCAAATTCATAACAAAAGAAAACTGCTTCCTACCATTGGTAATGGCCACAAAAAATGGTGGAATGGTTGGGCGCGAACCTCGTAAGTGAGAGATGGGGTGTTCGAATCCCCTCAATTTTTTTTTTAACAAACAAACCGACTTACCCATTCGCAGGGGGAAGAGGGAAGCCACGTGGCATGCCGAGGAGGTGCCACGTGGAAAAACTTGATTTGCTGATAGTGGTGACTGGATGCTAACGTGTCTACCAATTGGATGATGACATGGAAGCTGATGTGTCCGACGATGACGTGGCCACTGACAAGGTTGACTGTACGTTGACGTAGATGTTGACTATGTGTACGACTGTACGAAAAGGACACATGTCACCACCTGATTGGTTGCATACAATGCTGACATGGATGCCATGTGTTGAATACTGGTTCGTCCACTTCACCATCCGTACAGTACGGAATGCTAACATCAGCATCCGTACGGTCCACCTCAAAAGTCAACTACAAACTTTGACCACTGATAAGTTGAGCATACGATGTCAGATTTTGACGAAACGAACACTGTCAGAATCATCTCGACGAGCTCTTCATGATGACACAAGTTCCATAAATTTATGAGATGATCATTTTTTCACCTTTTGGACACCCTCTAATACCAGTTTGACCCAAGGTTTGACTAGCCATAACTTGTGCAAACGGACTCCTTTTTGCTCCGTTCGAGTTATGTTGGAATCAGGATGCTGAGCTCTCTCTAATGGTGCAAATCTAGAGAGAAATGAGACACTTCAATTTTCACTGAAAATATCCACCGAATCACCTTGTCTCATTACTACTCCTCTAGGTCTCTCCCACTCTTCCCTCTTATCCTTTTCATTATCATTAAAGATCATTAAGCCTCTCCCTCCATCCCTTGCTACTCTTCTAGGTCTCTCACACTCTTCTCTCTCCCCTTAGTGGGTCTTCATGTAGGGTCAAGGATTTCACAATTACAAATTTTCTATATAGCACATTTGACTCTCACCAAATTGCAAAGCCTCAAAACATCACATTTAGCACTCACCAAATTGAAAGGTTTTTATGTAGCACATTTGGCGTTTTCCAAATTTTGCAAGCACCAAATTGACTTTTCCAAAAATGGTAAAAAGGGGATTTCACATGTAATACAACCCACAATCCTCTACCTTTATCTGGTTATGAGCTTTCTCTAACAATAAAAATTAATTTACTTGTTGTGGTACCATATTATGCTTTCTCCATCTCCTTTTGGGCATCAATTTACTTGTTGTACAATGTAGAAGAATATAATTTGAAGTTTCTAAATCATATTTGATTATCTCAGGTAATATATTCATTTTTTGTAGAATTGAAATGCTTATATTGATTTTTTTGTTTATTTTTGACAATATAGACCATTCCTTTCATAATTATATTAAATATAATAGTTTTACATAGAATTCAACATTGAATAAGATGGAAGTTGCATAAAAAAGTTATTTTTTTTAGGATTTTGAAGAAAAAAATTAAAAAATGATACAATTTAGATGTTCATTCATGTAAACTTATATAGGGGATTTCAATTTAACACAAAAATGCATATGTATTCTATTTGCATTGCTTATAGTAGTCCATTTCCATCATGGTTAGTGGAATTTACTCTTTTTCATTTGATTTTTTAGCAAATGAACTAAAAACAAACAAATTGATTCACTCTACATTGGCTAGAATGTAGGTGGATTTGGAAATCTCAAAATGATTAAGAGCACTATATTTATCCTAGAAACCACCACTACAATGAAGAATTAAGAACACTATATTTATCCTAGAAACCCTCTTAAGAGACAAAATATAGATTGTGGCAGTGGAAATAATAGAATGTGGCAATTACAATTTCCTACCACCTATATTCAATGTATCAAATTATCATTATTTAATGAGTGTACAAATGATTGGCTACAATCTGCCTCTTGCTCCATTCAATGAGACCTTTGCAGTGGATGTAATGTTCACCCCTTCCTCCATTAGCTGCATATTTTCATTTCTTGTCACATAGATCAATTACTTTTCATTTTCCTTTTCTTTTAAGTTACAATTGTCTACTACCTATATTATGTAGTAAATTTTCATATTCGATGAGTGTATAAATAATTGGATACAATCTATCTCTTGTTCTATCAATAAGACCTTGGTTATGGATGCAATCTTCCCCTTGCTCCATTAGCTGCATATTTGTCTTTGTTGAATTGTGCTCCTTTCTATGAGTTTTCCAAGGCCATACCATTTATGCTATCAAACCTACAACATTATCCTTCTTCTCTCCTCAATTGAACAAACTCCAGCCTTGTTGTGACATTAGCATGGGGAAGATTTCACACCTTGAACCAAACGAACAACTCATATGCATCCATATGATCACAAAACTATACTCTTCTAAGGAAATCTCTTCAAATTTAAAATCCATGTCCATGTGGTGTCATTCATGTCAAAAAATTCATCCTTAAGTGCAGACCCAATCTACTCATCCTCATGAATTTTGAATTTTAGATGATGAAACACACTTCTTGATGGCGTTTGCGTGCTCTGCCAAGCTAGGGCGACCGTGCCCTAGCTCGTTCTCTGTGTGTTGCTCGCTTCTGCGTTGTGGGGGGGGTTTTTTGAAGCTATCGGGGCTGTGGTGGTGGGGTTTTTTTCTTTTCTGGAGGCCTTCTTGCTACTGTTTGGGTGGCTTGTGGGTGGAAGGGTTTTGATCCTGCCCTTGGGGTCTTTTCTTTTTTCCATTTCTTGCTAAAGTGTCCTGGGGGTTTGCATGCCTGCTGGGGATCTTGTTTTTTGCTATGCCGGGTGGGGAAACATCTGGGGTTAGCCCCAAATTGGATTTCCGTTCAGCATTTGGTTCGAAGCCTTCGGCGCATGGAGTGAATGTTTTTGATAATACGCTGTTTTCTTCAGAGATGGAGATGAATGATCTAGGATCGGTTAATGGTTCCCGAATTACGAAGATTAATGGGTGTTTGGAAAGATGCAAAGAGCGACCGAAGCTGATTATCCCGATGGAAATGCTTGCAGATGATATTGAATACTATTCAAGGCACTCTTTTTATTGCAAGTTCATGGGCTTGAGAGTCTCGCTGCATTTTTTGGAATCCTGGGCTCAACGGACTTGGATGCCGGAGGGGGAGATGGAGATTAGGCTCCTTGCGAACAACTTTTTTATGGTCTCTTTTGATTGCATGGCAGATCGGAATAAGGTCTTCGAGGGTGGCCCCTATTTTTATAACCAGGTGGGTTTGTTTATCAAGCCATGGCATGCTGGCTTCAACCCGACTGAGGCAATACCGAGTCGGATTCCAGTTTGGGTTCGGTTGCCGTGGTTTCCAGTTGAGTGTTGGCGGGATGACGTGTTGCATTTGGTGGCTTCAATGCTCGGTAAACCTATTGGGTCTTCACAACAGACGCAGTATAAAAAGGTAATGACTTTTGCTCGTATCTGTGTAGAAATTGATTTAAGCAAGCCACTACCAGATTCTGTTGAAGTGAGTGCTGGATCATATACTTGGGTTCAACAGCTAGATTACGAAACCCTACCTTTTCGGTGTCGTCTTTGTCATGAATATGGTCACTTGCAGCGTAGGTGCCCTAGGGCTAAGCCTGTGGTGCCCCAACCTTCTCAGCCTTCTCGTAATCCTCCTAGGACTGATAATGGTAAGGAGCCTATTCCGGGTGATGGTAATGGAGATGATGGTTATGTCCCTGTTAAGGCTCGCAATAGGAATCGGGGCCAGAAGCGGACCTTGAGGGAGAGGCAGGATGATGAAACTTTTAATAGGTTTGAGGTGCTGGATGATCTCAGCCAGGAGGAAGTGAATCCGGGGTTGTTGAACTTGGATCAGGGAACTTTGGGTACAGGACAGGATGGGCCACCATTGGAGGCCATGCAGGATGTGCAGGAGATTGGGGTTGGGCAGATGGATACAGATCAACAATTGATTGTCCAGACTGAACAAGAATCTTCTATTGGAGCTTCGAAGAGTGGTGGAGGTGGCTCCCCATTGCCCCTGAAAGGTGGCAAGGATGTGGGGAAGAGCTCTTTGGCCTCCTCTCGTTTAGGTATTCAGCAAAATGAACTGAAGAAAGGGGTTGGTGACAGGACTTCCAAGCTGGGAAGGAAAAAGGATATGGAGAAGATTAAATTAACTGGGGAAACTTTGGTGGAGTCAGGGTCAGTCAAGACTCTTGATTCACATTTTTCATGCCCCCAGAAATGATTGTTCTCTCATGGAATGTAAGGGGCTTGAACAGTGGCCCTCGACAAAAAGCTGTTCGTGATTTGGTTAGGAATCATTCTCCGGATGTTCTTTTTCTTCAGGAGACTAAATTATCTGTAGATAATATGTTGGCCATGGCTCCTAAGCTGTGGAAATATGGTGAATGCCAGTGTGTGGGGGCTCTTGGTGCTTCTGGAGGGGTGGCTTGCTTTTGGAACCCTCGGAAGATTTTCCCCCTATGGTGGATGTCCTCTAGATCCTCTATATCCCTTGTCGCCTCTTGGTATGAGACTGGTGAGTGTATTCTCCTCTCTAATGTGTATGCTCCTGTTGAGTTTCTGGGTAAACAACTTCTATGGTCCCATCTTCATTTTGTTCGTAGCTTAGCTCCTTACCATCCGTGGGTTATGGCTGGCAATTTTAATGCTATTGTGGAATTGTCTGAGAAAAGAGGTGGAATTCCTAGGTTGGAGCCTTCTGCTCTGTTATTCAGAGATAGCATTTCTGAATTAAATCTTATTGATGTTCTACCTAGTAATGGTCGCTTCACTTGGAATAATAGGAGAATTGGTGAGAGTTGTGTTGCTGAGAGGCTAGATCGTTTCTTGGTTTCCTGTTATTGGGTTGGAAACTTATGGTCCACTCGATCTGAAATTCTTGATTGGAGAGGTTCTGATCATTGGCCTATTAAGCTTAGTATTATCTCTGCACGGGGGCCTCGGTCTCCCTCATTCAAGTTCCAGCTTATGTGGTTACGGGATCCCACTCTTCATGATTATGTGGCTGAGTGGTGGCGGATTGGTAGACCAACTTTTGGTACGGCAATGTACACATTCTCCAAGCTTCTTCAGTTTGTCAAATATCAGCTTAAAAGGTGGAATCGGCGATGTTTTGGTAATATCTTTCATGCTAAGGTTGCCGCACAGGAGGAGTTGAATAATATTACGCGGTTGATTCGTGAGAATGGGGCCTCTGAGGATCTTCTAAGGGAGGAGGCTAAGACTTTGAAAGTGGTTGAGGAATTTGAATTGCGGGAAGAAATCTATTGGAAGCAAAAGGCCCGGGTTGAATGGTTACAGGAAGGTGATAAAAACACCGCCTTCTTCTTCAATTCTGTGAAGGATAGGAGGCATGGTAATTCCATTCCTTTTCTGGTGAATGATAGGGGTGAACGTCTTGCCTCGTTTCAAGAAATCTCTGCTGAGGCATCTCAGTATTTTGCTACTTTATTTAGGGAGGATTCACAAGGGGGCTCTGTTGAGGAAGCACAGGTTCTTTCTTGTATTCCTCAGTTGGTCTCCAGGGAGGCGAATGAGTATTTGATGAAAGATATCTCTCTTGATGAGCTGGAGGGGATTGTGTTTCAGATGAAGAAGGGTAAAGCTCCTGGTCCCGATGGTTTCCCGATTGAATTTTTTCAGGAATTCTGGGATATCATAAAGTTGGATCTTCTGGCTGTTGTCCTTGAGTCCCAAAGGAATAAACAGATGCTTCGTGCTCTGAACTCCACCTTCCTTGCTCTCATACCCAAGTGTGAAGGGGCTGATAGGTTATCTCAGTTCCGGCCTATCTCTCTTTGCAATGTGGCTTATAAAATCATCTCAAAGTTATTGGCTGAGAGACTGAAGAAGTGGCTTAAAGTGTTGATTTCGGAGGAACAGAGTGGATTTGTGGCAGGTCGGCAGATTCTTGATGGGGTTGTCATTGCTACGGAGACCATCCACTCCATGGACAACTCCCATGAGAAGGCTATGTTCATTAAGCTGGATATGGCTAAGGCTTATGACAGGGTTAGATGGTCTTTTTTGCAGAAGATCCTTGTTGCTTTTGGTTTTGGTGAGGAGTGGATCCAATGGGTCATGAGCTGTGTCACATCTGTTTCCTTCTCAGTTTTGATAAATGGAGATCATTCTGAACTTTTTGGTGCCTCTAGGGGTTTGCGCCAAGGGGATCCTCTTTCTCCGTATCTTTTTCTGCTTCTTGTGGAAGGCCTTGGTCGTTTGTTGAAAAGAAGGGTGGAGCTTGGCATCATTCAAGGTTGGCGATGGGGTGGAGACTTGCCTCCACAATCTCATTTGCAGTTTGTTGATGATACTGCCCTGATGGGGATGGCTACTGTTAGGGAAGCTACTAACTTGAGGCAGGTGTGGGACATATATCTTGTTGCTTCAGGACAATTGATTAATGAGGAGAAGTCTTCCATATTCTTCTTCAACACGCCGAGCCCCATACAGAGAAGAATTGCTAATATCTTAAGGTTTCAGATAGGGGTTCTCCCTTTGACTTATCTGGGTTTCCCAATTTCTGTTCGCCATCTTCCCAAGGGTTCTTGGCAGAATATTATTGATAAGCTCCGTGCAAAAGTTAATCATTGGACCCACAGATGGTTGTCTTTTGCGGGGCGGGTTCAGCTTCTCAAGTCGGTGGTGCAGGCTCTCCCTACCTACAGATGTATGCTTCAGGTGGCTCCGATGGGTTTTCTGAGGGAGTTGGATTCTCTTGAAAGGCAGTTCTTATGGGCGGGAAGTTTGGCTTCTTCCAAGTGGAGCCTGGTTAGGTGGGATGTTGTGTGCAGCCCAAAGCAATTTGGTGGTCTTGGTCTTCGACAGTCTGCGTTATCTGGAGTGGCTGTGGCTGCTAAGCTATTTTGGAGATGGTGTGTGGAACAGGATCAGCCGTGGGCCAGGATATTATCTCATAAGTATTTCCCGGGGATTCCACGGCAGGATCTTCCTTGTTACCCTCTTGAGGGGAAAGGTTCAGTGATTTGGAATACTCTTCAGAAGGGTGCAAAGCTTATTAAGGAAGGTTTATTTTGGATCTGTAGACGAGGAACTGAAGCTCTCTTCTGGTCGGATTCTTGGGATGGATTCCCTCCACTTACTTCTCAGTTCCCCAACCTACTTCCTTTGTGCCAAAGATTTCTCGAGGCTGGCTGGGCTAGGGTGAGTGACTTCAAGTCTGTTGCTTCTTTTGGTCAGTTGGAGGTAGCTCATTGGAAGGATCCCGCAGAGTGGCCAGATTTGGGACTTGCGGAAGAAAGTGCTGAGCTTCACAAGATTCTTCATAGTAGGAGTTGTAGTTCTCTTCTGGAAGAAGATATTCTTGCTTGGACCCATAATCCTAAGGGGGTTTACTCTGTTGCTTCTGGTTATCAGGTGTTATTGGCTCAGAAGCTAACTGGGGCAGAGGTTCATTGGTGGAAAAGGGTGTGGAATAAACTCTCGTGGCCTAAATGCAACTGCTTTGTTTGGACTTTGGCTTGGAATAGGTGCTTGACCTGGGATAACATTCGTAAACGGGGATTTCAAGGACCTTCAATTTGTGTTTTGTGTGGGGGAGCGGAAGAGGATTCTTCACATTTGTTCTTTCGGTGCCCCTTTGTTGTGCAACTTTGGCATTGGTGGTGGGAGGTGTGGAAGCTTCCCTGTATTCATGCGTGCTCTTTGGTTGAATTCTGGGATAGTATGGGAAGACCTCCTTCTATGGCTTCCTTTTTGCAGGAAGTTTGGTTCGTGGGCCCTACCTTTCTGCTTTGGCAGATTTGGTTGGAGCGGAACCGCAGAATTTTTCGTGATCAGAAGTTGGTGGGTCGGCAAGTTTGGATGCATATGCTTGGAATGGTGCAGGAGTCTGTTTTAGCTAAATGTGATGTGGTTTTCCCCTTGGAGAGAGGTGATGCTGAGTTGGTGGCCAGACTAGGTCTTCAAGAAATTCATTCATCTTTTGTCAGTTCTAGGAACTGTAGGCATGGGAAAAAGAGGGTCCAACGGGTTGGAAGGTGGTTACCTCCTCCCAATGGATTTTTAAAGATCAATACTGATGGTTCTTCTAGGGGAAATCCTGGGCCTGCTGGAATTGGTGGGGTTGGCAGGGACTCAGCTGGTTCGGTGATTTTTCTATTCTCTATACATGAGGGGGTGAAGACTGTTAACTTCATGGAGGGTCTAGCAATTCTTCATGCTATTGAGAGGGCCCTTGCTTTGGGATGGAGAAAGGTTATATGTGAAGCTGATTCACAGATTTTGATTAATCTCTTGAATGAGCGAAAGATATCTGATATAAATTGGCAGTTGGCTTCGGTGGTTCAACGGATTCTTCAAGTTAGTTCTCGGATGGAGGAGGCATCCTTTGTTCACATCCCAAGGGAGTGGAATCGTGCTGCTGACTGCTTGGCCAAATGGGCCTCTGAGCAAGATAGTGGTTGGAAGGTTGAGGATTGGGATCAAGTTAACCCTGAGCTGCATCTGGATTTAGACCGGTTCTTGGAAGAGGATAGGAGGATACATGGGGATAGTTGATTTTGTTTTATGTTGTGGGGTTTTCACCTTGTTTTCTGGGACTGGGTCCCGTGGTTATTATTGTAATGCTCTTTTCTGATTTCTAATAAAGTTTTTACCCCTTTGTTTTCAAAAATCTACTCATCCTCATGAAAGAAAATACATGTGGAGGAAGCATCAATGGCATCACAATTCTTAATGACATAATAAGGGAGAACATCAATGAGGTAGTTAAGTTCATACTATACAAGCTTCTCATCACCATAACTGTCACAAGGTGTGAAGTCACAAATTTTTGCTCCCTTAATTTCACTTTAGCCTTCAATCCTATGTCATTACATCTTCATTATGCCATGCATTTTTCATATTTTGGATTACAAGAATCACTAACACATATTGTATTAATAATCCACTTCAAATTTATACCTTGATCTACTATGAAACAAGAGAATACCATTACGAAAGGTTGAAAATACATTGGAAAGGTTGGAAAGATCACCTACGTTGCTACAATATTCCATGGAGATATTTAGTTATAGATTGTACTGTCGAAAAATGCACACCTTTACATTTTAACACTATGTTTGGGTCCTTTAATTAATTGGACTTAATTAAGCCTCTAATTGACTCAATTATGCATTTAAAATCCTAATTAATCCCCTTTTTTGTAAGGGAAACTTGTATTAAACAATTGTAAACATTAATTAAATTTCCTTAGAAATTGAGTGTCCTGGATTTAGGTCCTAGGACCCATTTTCCCAAGGGAAAATGGGCCCCCCTTAAGTTTAGGATATCAATTTTTAATATGTTTTTGGTGGTATTTTTATGATTTAAATTGAATTTGCAATTTGCGGCCTTTGATGTTTAATTGTTGGGAAAATAGAAAATTACATATAAAAACAAGGTCTTTTTATCATTTGAAACTAGAGATTTGAATTGAGAGTTGAACTTCACAAGAGCAAAGATTATTGTGAAAAGTGTTCAAGAGTAGATTTATTAGTCTTCTACAATAGCATTCAAGATCTCAAGCATCATGTAAAAGTTATTTGCATCTATGCATTTTTTTGGAGCTAACATTGTGATATAGGTTTTAAGTTTTCAAGCATCAAATCAAGCATCATGATCAGCATCCAATCAAGCTATGTCATGCAAGATCAAGACCTTAGAGAAATGTTTTATACTTCAATCCTATAAGAATTTTCATTCAAGGGTTTGGTCAGTTGCAACATAACATTGCTCATTCATCATTCTTTCCATTCATTTTTCATTTCATTTCAAGGTTTAATTACCAAAATGGGGTTTGATCAAGGAAAACCCCCATTCACCAAAAATAAACAATTTTCACTCCCTTTGTGTTTGCAGATATGCATGTGAAGAAGGATTGAAGATTGATCAAAAGTGAAAATTTGCAAAGTTGTTAAAGTTGTCAAGATATGGAAACTCACTTACAAAATTCATTTTTTACTTTTTTATTGTGAAATATGGAGGAATCGAGAGTGTAGACTTAGGAGCAGAGAGTTATCAAAACAAAATTTGGATCCCTATAGCAAGACCCATTTTCCCTAGGGCGAATCAATCCTAGGAGGACACTTAGCAACCACTTTTGGTGACTGGTACACATAAAATTTCCTTTCTCAGATTTACCAAAATTTTGGTGATTTTGAATTCTTTATGCTTTAAATTGATGATTCAAGTTTCACATTGCATAATTGAGTTCATTTATTATTTTTTAGTTTTTCTCCCTAAAGTGTTGTTTAGGTAGATTGACCCCATCTTTGCATAAGAAAAACAACAAGATCTCCATAAGGTTGACTCACCTAAGGGTTGAAATTCAATCTTATCTTAGGGGATCTCTTTTTCCTAATGAAAATAGAAAGATAGGTGCATCATCCCATATTTATCCTATCAACCATCCCTATTTTTCTATGTTTCATTTTGGTGAACCCAACATTCTTGCACTGTAAATTTACTAATTTGGAGTCCATTCAAACCCTAGATCTAGGAATTGCATTAGTTTTCATTTCATCTAGGGTTTTCAAAACTGCATTAGTTTGTATCTCATATAGGGTTTTAAATTTACATTTTGCATTGTTCAAAATCTAAAAAAATACAAAAAATTGTATGCATATTACATTAATTTTGCATAGTACTTGAATATTAGTGTACTTTCAGTCATTTACATTAGAAAATTTGGTCAAATTTGTATTTCAAAAAGTGTCACTTTGTTCATGATTTTGCTTTAATTTCACTTGCATTAGGACACCTAAATCTGGAAAATTCAATCATTGAAACCACAGTCTGCAACCTGAAACTGGAAATTCAAACATTAAGCAATAAATTAAAACTTTCATTTTTCAGAACCCTGACATGAGACACATTTTCCCTAGGGTGAATTAGTCCATGTATAGGTGTTATTTCAAATTTCTGGGTAGTAATTTGTCTCTATTTGCTTCATTCTATTATGCTGTTAATTTTGGGTTTTAGTTTCAAAACACAAAAAATTCTATACTTTCTTTCTTTAAGTTCAATTGGTCAAATTGAGTGCATTGTTTGAAATCAAAATTGGCATTTAAAGACATCATTTTTAGGTTTTTGCTTATGATCAATAAATTATCTTGTTTTAAATTTGAAAATTGCTATTTCTTTTTACATACTTGCATTACACTACATAATTATGGGTGTTCATTGCATTTGTTTAGTGTCTATTCTCCATTTTTCATGCACTTAGGTTTGGTGAAACTTGTATGAGCTTCACAACCTATCCTATTACCAATATTGTAGTGAGACATAGTTTGAGACTCATGTCATCCCACACTACTACATCTATTGTGGATCTTGAGTTTTCCAATTCTTTCACTCATAGTGTTGATACTAGTCAACCCATTATGAACCATAGCTTTGATACCTCATTTCCCATGACCACCATAACCACAACCAAAGTGACTGATGTTGACACAATGGTTGCTAATGTCCCTAAATAAAACCTGAAAAAAATGGATGAAGCCTTAGAAAAATTGCAAAACTTTATGAATTTTGAATGCATTGCTAGTACTATAGTTCCTATCATAGATAACATGAGGAAAATGCTTGATAATGAACAAAGAATAGAAATTGTGTGTATCCTATCTCATATCATTAACAATAATGTCCCTACAATGGCTAGTTGTGCTCAAACTTTGGGGTGCACTCAAATTCAAGGTGGAAATTTAATTCCTCCTCCAATTGTGGCCTCTATTCCTACATATACCAACCCACATGTTGCTACAACCATACAACCAAATAGAAATGTCAATTCATCCTTAGGAATTTCCATTGGGAATCCCTTTATCTTTGTGCATTGAAATCTCATATCTCCTAATCCATCTCCCCTCACAAACTTACAATCCACTTGTCCTCCTAATATATATATACCTCCACCTTATTCACCTCCATCTCCCAACACAACCAATGATTCCATCCTTAACCAACTCTTACAAAAAAATTCATCCCTCCAACAACAAATTTCCACATTGAACCAAAGTTCAAATGGCCAATTTTCACACTATGTCAAAAGAAAGCCATTATCTTTGGAGATATTGAGAAAAAATACCATAAAGGCATAGAGATTCCCTAGATTTGAAAAAATATACAGTGGTAAAGGAGATCCTAAATGATAATGTAGAATACATAGCCATGTAGTGACTTCATTTTTGAGGATAAGTCCTTCACGTTTAAAATTTTCCCTAGATCCTTGAAAGACACTACCTTGGAATGGTTTGTTAAATTTACTAAAATAAACTCCGAGATTTCAGTTTCAAATTTCCAGAAGTAGAAGACTTGTTGATGCCCTTTCTTAACTATCTCCAGAACTGCACATTGGTCCCAAGATGACCTTTGTTGATTTAATTCAATATAAAAAGATGATGAAAGATCCGCAGAGCTTTGTGCAGGTATAGGTTGCTTTTAACTCCACCAGAATCCAGGAATTAAGATTAGCGGTGTTGCTTCGAGGTATTTGTTGAAAGTCTGAAAAAATCCAATAAAACTTGGGATGATGGAAATTTCCCTCCCTTTACACAGTTGTGCATGACCCATACAGTGACTTCACAATTTGGTTGATCATGAAACTAAAACTTCTTCCAACCATCTAGAAATCAAACTTGTGCCCCATAACAATTTCCAGGCCTTTGAAGCAAATGAGATTTTACAGCTAAATGCACTTCAAACAATTCAATATGTTAACTCTAGGTGTGAAAGTCATATCCATTTAGGAAGGTGAAGAAGGTTACCCTATTACCCACGGAGTACCTCATTCCATTATGTTGCAACTTATAAGTAAGAACTTAGTTACCTTACCTCCTATTCGAGCCATAGATACCACTAAGCCCTTACCTCTAAACTTCAACTCGAATTCCTTTTTCCATTATCATTGACAAAATGGACATGATACAAAACAATGTAAGCATCTTAAACATATTGTGCATGACCTCATTGATTCTAATCGCATCCAGATTGGTGGTGTTAATAATCAAGGAAATAAGTTTATTTCCCCACCCAACCAAAACTTGAAAATATTTATCAACCCCTTTCCAAATCATAATAATTATTTTATGCAAGTGTATTGATACCAAGAATGATGTGATGAATGTTGACAAACTTCAAGATACAAATAATGACAATATGAGCGATAATGAAGAATACTTACAACATGTGATTAGCTTCATTGATGTTCAACCCTGTAAGGGCCAAACCAAAATGTCCCTTGACATTTCTTTCTCACAAAGTGACATAATTAGATGGGCACCCGATGGTCCTCTTTACATCGCTAGAAAAATCAATGACAAGCCTACTAATGGGATATTAATTGATCCCGTGTGTGTAGAGAATGTGATCACCAAAAAATTCTTATGTGCATGAAATTTATCAAGATTCTTATGAACAACCAAAAGGATGGATCAAAACACATAATGGTTTTTATTTCCCTATGGTATGTTCAATCATTCTCCCATTAAAAGTGGGGCTGAAATAATTGAATGTCTCATTCTCCATCATCCTATTTTCAAACCAATTCCATGTGAAGCTCAAGGTTATCCATGGCTACACTTCATGGATGTTATCCCATTGGTAGTGCATAAATTTTTAAAGTTTCCATTTGTAAATGACATATTTACTATGCATCATGGTGGCTTTAATCTCGTGTCTTCCCGTGGGAATTTTTCATTGGATTTATTTTGGCTTGAATCCATGGAACCTCCTTAGCCTCACGAGGACTTCTTTTTCAAATCTTATAAAAAGATCAAGGAAAAGTGCATAGAAGAATTATCCCTTAGAAACATGCCTCAACCCATGACTGAGCCTCCTATCATTGACGATACCATGATTAGACCAAAAGCCCTTCCAAGTAACTAGGACCAACCATGACAAATCCTTCACCCATTTCCTATTAAATTCCAAGAGATAACAATATAAGTCTCATTGTGCCTCCTAAGATAAAAAAAGTTTATAAGGCTAAAGAGAATGTGGTTGAACAACCTTCCATGGTTCCTTTCGTTCCTCCCTTATGGGAAGAAAAGAAACCTATGGTTAATTAACCCGATCCTACATAATCACAACTTGAAAATCGCACAAGAAGAAATAGAAATGATAAAGAGCATAGGAGTGGACATCATGCTATTGCTTGTAAGTGAAAAGAAGAAAATAAAAAAAAATCAAGATCAAAATTTAACTCAAACAAAGCATGATAATTCTCCACCTTCACCACAACAAACACATGAAACTTCTATGGACAATGTAATTATTCCTCCTGTTGTGATTAACTTAGATGATTATGATGAGATTGCTAAGGTTGATGAGGAAGTGCATAATGAGATAATTTTATTGTTTTCCTCTTCCATGAGCTTAAAAGATAACAAACGTGATGATCCTCCTAACAAGAATGACTCACCACATGTTGAACCTAGTGATGCTTCTCGTACAAGACTTGTTGTTTTCCCTTTGGCTATTTTTCCACCTTCCACATATGATGAACAATATTGGGATGTGGATGACCTACTATACGTTGAATCACATGTTCTATAATAATCTTCTCTTTGTTTTCTTTTCATGTTCTTTGTGTTTGCATGTGCATAATGTGATCCCTCATACAGTGTTGCTTGGCGTGCCTTTATATGTTTGTGAGCCTACTTTGGATGACCCTTGTCACTCCATTGGTGCAAGAATACAAAGGAAGTGAACCTGTTGTGGCATTCTTCTATTTGTATCTTCATTCTTCTATATGTCGTAAACCTTTATCTTGTTTGGTATTTTCCTTTTGGGGATGACACAAGGCATTGAGACATTCAAGTCTCTTCCATGTTGACCCAAAAGCCTTCTTTTTTTTTGCTCTCTATGTGTCATTCTTCCTTTGTGCTCACTATTCCATGAGTCATTTGGGGAATGATGACAATTCTGAACTCGATTATATCACTATAGCAAAGACATAATGTTGATCATAGATCCATGGATCTCTTATGTGTTATCTTAGGATTGCATATGGGGGTAAACCCTCTTTTTCATGACGTAGCTCTATTTCAGAAACATATTTTTTTCATAGGGATTCCCACATATAAAGCTCTCATGTATTAGCATTTATTGTGTTATGATTTAAAGTAATTTCTCATAGCATGGTGTTTAGCAATTTCTTTAAAGTGGGGACATACATGTCCCCCCTCATTGTTTTTTGTAAAGTGTGGTCTTCTTAGTTCACAGGATGTGTCTTCTTGGTGGTGACATTGGTTTTGATGTTCCTCAAGAGCGTGACCTTTCTTGGCATATGGTATTCCTCGTAGTGGTGATGCTATGACTTGCATTCCCTAAGTTGCAAATATTTTATCCTCAACTAGTTCTCTCTTGGTGACATTAAGCATGATGTCCCCTAAGGTGATACCTTTCATGAACTAATAAAAACCTCTTTGATTATCTTATCCTATTGCATTTACAATTTTTTCATGGCCACCAAGCATAACACAACTTGTTTCTTAGTGAAGCCTTTTTCATGAGTGCCTAGCATAGTGCAACTTGCTAGCCTTGAGACCATTTTTGTGGCACCTTATCAAAGTTATTAGGAGGTATAAATTTTGATATGGTTGATGTATGTGATCCTGTAGAACCAACATGAATTTCCTATCAACCACCTTTTTGGGGCTCACCTAGTGGACAACGAATTTCACTAGCCCATGTGAGTAAATTTTGTTTGCATAGTGGACAATGGGTTTCCACTTGTGAACATTTGTTTTGGAAAAATAGCTAAGGCTTGATCCATACCTATTGGAAAAATAGTCGAGGATTGATCTACCCCTTTTCTCTTCTTTTTAATTTTGACATTGTATGCTTGTGTATCTTGTCTTGGTGCTACATATTTAACATAGGCATACATCTCTTTGTTCCTTTGTTGGTTCGCCATGAGATCTTAGATCTTAGGGGCTTGATCATCCTCCTCAACCTTTGTCATCTTATCTTTCTGAAAAATTTACAATTAGACCCCCCTTGACTCTTGTTTGTCTACTTTAGTGTGAGTTTGAGCGTAGGGCTTATCCTCTCACTAATGTGGGGGCTCAATGTAGTGTTAGAAAATGTACTCCTTTACATTTTCACACTATGTTCAGATCCCTTAATTAATTGGAATTAACTAAACCTCTACTTGACCCAATTATGCATTTAAAAGCCTAATTAATCCCATTTTCTGAAAGGGAAACTTGTATTAAAAAATTGTAAACATTAATTAAATTTCCTTGGAAATTGAGTGTCCTGGATTTAGGTCCTAGGACCCATTCACCCAAGGGCGAATGGGTCTCCCTTAAGTTTAGGATCTCAATTTTTAATATTTTTTTGGAAACATTTTTATGATTCAAATTCAATTTGCAATTTTCAGCCTTTGATGTTTAATTGTCAGGAAATTAGAAAATTACCTATAAATACAAGATTAACATCATTTGAAACTAAGTTTGAGATTAAGGAAATTTGAGCTTCCACAAGAGAAAATATTATTATCAGAAGTCATTAGAGAAGATTTATTAGTCTTCTATGGCGGCATTCAAGATCTCAAAGCATCATGTCAAAGTTATTTGCATCTATGCATGTTTTTAAGACTAACAACGTGATGTAGGTTTCAAGTTTTCAAGCATCAAAGGTCAACATCAGATCAAACCATTCCATGCAAGATCAAGACCTTGGAGATGTTTTAGACAGCCAGGTCTTCTAGGATTTCAGAACAAAGTTTGGTAGGGGTTTCAAGCATACTTGTTTTTCGAACTCATTTTAATTCCTTCCATTCATGTTTCATTTCATTTCAGGGTTTAATTACCAAAATGAGGTTTGACCAAGGCAAACCCCCATTCACCAAAAATAAAGAATTTTTCCCTCCCTTTGTGTTTGCAAATTTGTAGGTGAAGATGGATTGAAGATTTGATCAAAAGTGCAATTTTGTAAAGTTGTCAAAGTTGTAAAGATATGAAAATTCACTTGCAAAATTTATTTCCAACTTTTCGACTGTTAAATTTGAAGGAATCGAGAGTGTAGACTTGGGAGAAAAGGACTCTCAAAATAGATTTTGGATCCCTGTAGCAAGACCTATTCACCCTAGAGTGAATCATTCCCAGGAGGACACTCAATAACCACTTTTGGTGATTGGTACACATCAACTTTCCTTTCTCAGATTTGTTAGAATTTTTGCTCACTCTGATTGTTTTATGCTTTAAATTGATGATTCAAGTTGCACATTGCATAATTGAGTTTATTTTTTATTTTTAGTTTTTCTCTCCAAAGTGTTGTTCAGGTAGATTTTACCCCATCTTTGCATAAGGAAAATAGCAAGATCTCCATTATGGTTGACTCGCCAAAAGTTTGAAATTTAATCTTATCTTTAGGGATCTCTTTTTCCTAATAAAAATAGAAAGATAGGTGCGTCATCCCATATTTGTCCTATAAATCACCCCTATTTTCTATGTTTCATAGACATAACTTTAATTGAACACCCTTTCTACAAGTTACAAAGAATGTTCTTTTCCCTTATAGAGTTGACTTATTATTTCCCTTCGTCAAAGAGTATTATTGTTTCCCTTCATGAAAGAGTATTATATTAGTGTAAATTTTGAAGTTTTTAGATGAAATTTGATTATATGAGGTCATATTTGTCATTTTTGTACAATTCAATTGTTTATCAAGAGTTTGTTTAAATTTAATGTTTTGTGCTTGTCACCTTTTTACATAGATTAATTGTAATTGTTTTCATTTGAATTTGATATTTTTATATTAGTGATCATTACTTTATTTATTTTTATGTTTATGAACATGTAGCATTGAACATCATGTCGAGGAAACATGCAAAGCCTCTAACACTAGATGAATGTGAAACCAAAAATGCAAGGATAAGAGAAACAATAAGGAAACTTCATGAAGAAAAGAAATTAAACCCCATAGAAGAAGAAACTCCCATGCAATCTAAGAGAGATGTCAAATTTTCATCACAAAGGCAACACATGCAAAATATTTGTGCAACGTGAGACAAATGAATCTAAAATTTGGGGGCACATCATCAACCATAAGTGGAGATCAAGGCACACCATCTACAATATCCAATGTTCAAATTACATCAACAAGAACATCTCTAGTTAAAGACACACCATATACAACATGTGGTGTTGAAAGTACATTAGCAAACACAACTCTATTTGAAGACACTCCACATAACACATCTGAAGTTGAAGGTACAACATCATTTACATGTCAATTTCAAGGTATGTCATCATTTTCATCTCTGATTGAAGGTACACCATCTATCCCTGATGTTTGTGACATTCCTAATGTTGACACAACTTTACCTTTGAGAAATCCTCCTAGTGTTTTGCATAGAAAACCTAAATATTTGATTGATATTGATGCTAATGTTTTGAAACCAATGGTTGATAAGATTCTAAAATGTACATGTCAAAGATATGCAAAAAGGATATGGAGATTAGTTTTTGAGGAACTAAATGAGGCTAGAAGATGTCAACTATTTGTTGAAATGACGAGGCAACTCAATTTTAGGCCCACCATGAAGATTCTTGGGATAAGAACATTGGATGAATTGAGTGATAAATCTATTGTAAATAATCTAATGAGTGCATATGAGAGTGTGGGTTCTACCTCATGCATGAAATATAGTAATGTCGTGCATGATGTGTGATGACATCAACATTGGTAAGTGATCAAACCAAGAATAAAATGATCCTTTCAAAGACAAGTAAAACTATGAAAATAAGTAGAACATCTCTAATGAGAGCCAAAAGAATGCATGAAAGAGTGGAGGATCCAAATAACAATGAATTATGGGCATTCTTAGGTAGACTACCACAAAAAGATAAAGAAATAGTTCAAGCCTTGAGATCTCTAATACAAGAATTTTGGAAGAATAACACAAGGGTCTCTCCCAATCAAAGAGATGTTATAAGAAAGAGAATTGTTATTCAAATCTATGAGCCATTTCATCCAAAACATTTTTGGATACCCAATTTTTTGCTAAATTTATAGAGATGTATCCTCAAGTTAAAAAATTTCAAAGGTTTTTTGAAATGCTAAAGCCTTTTTATGTCAAAATAAATCACACACACACTACTTGTAGAGTACATATTGATTTTTCTAACTATTATGATGTTTATCAACAAATTTGTGTAGATATGCATACTAATAATGTTTCGTAGCAATGTAACATAAGGCCTCAACCTAGATCTTCAAGGGATTTCTTATCTACCATTTTATGTGAAAGAGTGGAAGGTCAAATTTTTTACAGGAAATCATGTTTGGATAGCACATGTGTTCATTTTGTCGGCTTGCAACATTTTCCAATTTTCTAACACATGGATAGTACACATGCAGTTGGAAATGAAATTGTGGAATTTGGAAAATACAAGATAGTGGCCTATAGTCTAAAAGATGGGAAAGAAGAAAAAAAGTGTGAATTGGTCAGTGATAAGATTCCAGTGTATTAGTTTATGGGTATTTTTCGTGATCATGTGGTCTATGTGTATGGAAGGCATACACATAGAGCTTGATGGTTGGACTCGTAGTTCAAATTATGCAAGGACATGATTTCATTCATAGCATCATTTCAATTGTTGAATTTGCAAATAACTACACACTATAACCACAAAATGAGGTGTAATCATATTACTACAACTCCAAACAGGTTGCTCTATTTGTTCATATCTAGTATTCATTCATGCAACTGATAGTATAGAGGATAAAAAGAAGGTATTGAGGGAGTATCACTTTTACATTAGTGATGATCACTCACATTCTATAGATTCCGTACAAGGTTTCTTTCAGATGTTCTACATTGATTTGGCTAGCAGGGGCATATCATTTAGTGAGCATATCATATGGTCAGATAATTGCTCATTGAAATTCAAGAACTCTAGAATGTTTTATCATTTGAGAAAGATGCATAGGATTAGTGGTGTTAACATATGTTGAATTTCTTAGAGGTTAGGCATGGAAATGAAGAGCATGATGTTGTAGGAGTGTGTATCAAAATATCCTTAGCATGAGAAGAGTTAAAGTGCAAAGCTAATTCAAATTTGACATATGCAAAATCAATTGTCCACTGGTGTAATCATGGTATGGGTCCAAGTAATGAAGGTAATTCTTTAGTTCATAGATTTTTTGGTTGGTAGATGATACTAACATTGCAAAATATGAGGATTGTTGTACTTTAAGAACCCTAAGTTATCCCCGAATGTATTCTTGCACTTTTAATGATTATTCTTTGAATTTGAGCCTTGTGGAATATTGTCAAACAATTGTCTCACAAATTATGTACAAGTTGATATGAGTTTTGGTGACTTGTTTAGGTTTTGAAGAGATGCCAATAAAGTTGAAATGCTTATTCACTAATGCAAACCAGCTACTAAAGATTTAGAAATGCTATGCACTATGTTTTGTATTTGCCTAATGCATTTTGATGACTGAATTTCTGGAAATTAACATCTACAGTTATAAGACTTTTTGACAAGCATTTGTCATGCATGCTACTTATCACCTACAGTCAAAGATATAAAGACAAATATTTGTTTGCAACTCCTCCTCCATTATTAATGATGCATAATCCAATTACAGAGATATTCCAAGACTCTTGGCTTGTAACTTCCATCCTTTATGGCGGTGATTTATACAATACAATGGAGCAATATGGAATGCAAGATTACACTCAATTATATTAGCACTTAAACTCTATAGATATGTAGCTTAAACCCAATGAAATGTAGAATTAAATGCATCTAATGCAAACAATCAAAGAACCTGGAATGAGATGGAAGCTAGCATAAATTAATTTGATTCTTTTTGCAGACTTTGACTTTAACCTCCTAATGTCTGCAAACTACTTCCTTACTACCTATCAAACCCCTCAACAACAGGTTTGAGATTTTACATGGCTTATATGTCAAACTCCCACCTTGCACAAGTGCATCCCAACCATATTCAGAGTCTGATTTTTATTCTCCCTCAAAACTAAAATTTCCCCTTCACAAATCAACCCTTCACAAGCTAAAGATGATTTACAGTGATAGCTTACTCAAGATGATCTTAGATGCCTTCAATAATGGAGGAAAATGCTCAAAATCAAGGCACTTCAGCCTCAGTAAAACACGCCAGCCTTTGAGAGTACAACTATACTTGTAAAGAAGTATGACCTTGGATATGTGTTCCAGCAATAAGGAAATCCATCCTTCAAGGATTTATCTGCTCTTCAGATGATTTACTCTTCAAACCCTTGAAATAGACTTCTCAAATCTGCACAAACTTGACCTCTAAATGAAGTCAACATTTAAGCATCTTCGGTTGTGTTATCCTCGGATTCAATGAACTCAATTCAAGGGATAACCCTTATGAAACTTGTCTATTTTGTACCCCACATACCCTAAGCATGTAAAGCAAGGAAAATTGCATTGGTCCTCATGCGTGGTCACCCATCCTCTAAAAGTCATTTTGAGCATTAACCTTTGTTAGTTTGCCGAAATTCGCATTTTAAACCAAGTTGTGAAAAATTAGTTTTGGGAGTTGGAAAATTTTCTGCACATGTAGGAGCATTGATTTTTAGTTTTTTTACATATTACATGTAGGAGCTCCATTTTTCACCACTCTTACATATTTCATGTCGTATTCATTTTATGGCACATGTAGGAGCAGGGTTTTTTAGTGCTTCTACATCTCAAACCACTAGTCACATGTAGGAGCAAGTTTTTTTAGCGCTTCTACATCTCAAACCACAAGTCACATGCAGAAGCTCTATTTTTCACCACTCTTACATATTACATGTAGAAGCTTCATTTTTCACCACTTTTACATATGACATGTAAAAGCTCTGTTTTTCACCACTCTTACATATTTCATGTAGAAGCTCCATTTTTAACTGCTTTTACATGAAACTACCCAAGTTCTTTAATATGTTGAAGCACTGATTTTTAGCGCCAAGAAGAATTTGAAGATGAAGCTTTCTCAATAGCTTCAATGAACAAAATGGTAGATTTCTAGCTTATTTTAAATTTGAAAGGCATCGAAAAATCTTCAATCTAATCAGAGGATTTAATCTCAAGAATCCTCATCATCTCCAAAGTACACTCCAATCCTTGATAGTGATGAAGTGCACGTCATCATGAAGTTTTCATGAAGAAAGATATTGAAAAAGGCCAATTTTTTCCTTAGATTAGATTTCCTAGTTTTATCATTTTTCATGCTTTATGTAAATAAGTTTTGACATTTTACATTTCATTTTAAAAGATGTAATTACATGTAAAAACATAGATGTTTTCCTAAAAATATGGACAATAGTTTTGAATAAGTCGACTTTTTAGGTGAGATTTTCCTAAATTTGCTCACCTAACTTTCCTAGATTCACTCATCTATTTTTCTTAGATTTTCTCTTCCCTCTCTTTTATAAATATGAGGGGATTCTTTTGTAATCTTTACCTTTTATCTTTTGCAATGAAGTGCTGCCCATTTGAGAAGAAAATACATGAAACTTTGTGTTCATCTTTGTGAATCTGAACTTGATCAATAAAGAAGTGAAGTTTCATACCAAACTTTGTTTTGGGAAGAAATTATCTTATGGCTTGATCGAATTGGTAGTGATTAGTAATTGAGATCTAAAGGGCTTTGAGTAAATCCATGTAAACTTTGAGTTACACTCTCTACTTGAATTTTTGATATTGATTGAATACTATTGGTGAATTCTCTACAAGACTTTGTGCTTGTATTTTTTCATGTTATTCGTGGATCTATCGTGGATTATCTAGAAGACTTTATGCTTCTAATACAATGCTAGTTACATATCTCAAAGGATTCATTGGTGAAAGCTACGAAATTACTTTGTGCCTTCGTGAGTTTTCTTATTTTATCATTTATTGTTATCATGTTGGTATTATTAGTCTTTGCTTTGACAAGATAAGAACATTGGAATTATTGCTTTTTTTGTAGTTTGAAGTTGTATTGAATCAGAAACCTAAAACCATGAAGCATTTTAAAATATATTCTCTAAAAAAGGAGAGAATAATGAATGTGACACACCCGCATCTCTTAATCGTAGTGTACATAATTTTGAATACTTAATTAGTTTTACTTAGTTTCAATAAGCAGTAAGAAGGGTGCCTCCCCTTTTTGAGAGGAGAGATTGTATCTCACACAGCTGTGGTTGAAATCAAGTTTTGTAATCTGTTAAAGGGCTACATAATTTTCACCCAACAAGTTGATAGTCTCACAACCTCAAAATGTTGATACAATGAAGAAGCTAGGCTCTCCAATGTCGATACGCTCTGGAAATGTAGAAAACCTTGGGTTCCCTTCTCCAAATTCCAAAGAGAAAACATAAGACAAATATCAA